>JAFMOD010000114.1:3556228-3579991 GCA_019802435.1 Corydoras maculifer
ATATATATATATATATATATATATATATATATATATATATATATGTATGTATTGTGGGGGGGGGGGGTTCCCCATGCCCATCTAGGGGAGAACATTCTGGGTGCTGGGCAGATATAGGACAGGGGAAAAATCCATCGCTGGGTATGTATATATATATATAAGTATTTATATTGCTAGTATTGACTATGAGCTTGATTAGCTTGACTATGAAGTCACAATTAGTGCATTTCTGCACTAATGTACACACACACACAACACACACAACACACATGTACATCCTCACACTACACACACATGTGACATGCTGCTAAAGACAGAAATGAGTGTGTGTCACTCTCTCATGTCCGGCATCCAGAGATGATTTCATGTTGGAAGCAGCTGCCGTTCCCATAGCGCCGTTCCGTTCCTGTCCGAGAAACTCGAGCTGGGTTCCACCTGGGCCTCCACATGGACAGGTGGCACTTTCAACTCACACCAATGTGTGTCTGTGTGTCAGGGACTGTGTGAAACTGTGGCCATGTCTTCACTTGGCCCTACCACGTGTGTGTGTGTGTGTGTGAGAGAGAGAGAGAGAGTGAGAGAGAGAGAGAGAGAGAAAGTGAAAGCGAGAGGTTGTTTTTTGGACATATTAACACCTGTCGTGCTAAAATTTGTGTTGCTGGGATTCTAAACCACCCCCCAGGGGACGAGTGTGTGCCAACCCGTGTAAACAGCCTGAGAAACGCGAGGCCACTTTCCTTCACTACTGTCTCTCTCTCTCTCTTGCTCTCTCTCTCTGTGTCTCTCTCTCAGTCTCTCTCTCACCCTCCATTTGTCTCTTTGCCCTCCCTGAATGTGTCTCTTTCTTTATTCTTTCCACTTGATGTCTCTGTCGTGTTAACCTGTCCGAGACCGTCTTCCTCTCACTGTCTCTCTTTCTATATATGTCTATAGAGTGTGTGTGTGTGTGTGTGTGTGTGTGTCTGGGTGTATGGATTTATTTGTGTGCCTTTGTATGTGCAGGTATATTTGTCTGTATGTGTATACGTGTGTGTGTGTGTGTGTGTGTATTTATCTGGGTGTTTGTGTGTGTTTATGTTAATGTGTATGCGCATGAGGTTTTGTGTGCCTGTGTTTGTGTGTGTATGAATGTACAGTATACGTGCACATGTGTAGTTATGTTTTTTTGGGGTGTGTGTTTAAGTCAGTGTGTGTGTACTTATGAGCTTACTGTATATATGTATATGTGTGTGTATGTATGTATGTGTGTGTGTGTGTGTGTGTGTGTCTGGGTGTATGGATTTATTTGTGTGCCTGTGTATTTGCAGGTATATTTGTCTGTATGTGTATATGTGTGTGTGTTTATGTTAATGTGTATGCGCATGGGGTTTTGTGTGCTTATGTGAGTTTGTGTGTGTATGAATGTACAGCATATGTGCCCATGTGTGTAGTTATGTTTTTTGTGTATGTGTGTGTGTTTAAGTCAATGTGTGTGTGTACTTATGAGCTTACTGTATATGTGTATATACTGTATATATGTATATGTTTGTGTGTGTGTGTGTGTGTTGAAGTCAGTGTGTGTGTGTACTTATGAGCTTACTGTATATGTGTATATACTGTATATATGTATATGTTTGTGTGTGTGTGTGTGTGTTGAAGTCAGTGTGTGTGTGTACTTATGAGCTTACTGTATATGTGTATATACTGTATATATGTATATGTTTGTGTGTGTGTGTGTGTGTTAAAGTCAGTGTGTGTGTACTTATGAGCTTACTGTATATGTGTATATACTGTATATGTGTATATACTGTATATGTGTATATGTTTGTGTGTGTGTGTGTTGAAGTCAGTGTGTGTGTACTTATGAGCTTACTGTATATGTGTATATACTGTATATGTGTATATGTTTGTGTGTGTGTGTGTGTGTGTGTGTTTGTGACATAAACTGGTGACCTGTCTGTGGTACCTCAGTTGTCCCCCTCATGTATTGGACGTTTATTATTGGCGTTGTGTGAACGTCGCAAGAGTAACATAACACACAATCAAAACAAAGTGAAAATCAGCAGATGCGTAACACAGCTCCGGTCGGATGATGATGATGATGATGATGATGATGATGATGATGATCAGGTGTTTGAAACCTGTACAGTAAATCTGCATTGTTTATGAACAGATTCTCTCTCTCTCGCTCAGAGGAAAGGTTACACTGTTAATTAATTACCCAATCATGTCGCTAATTAAGAATAATGAAGCTTGATGACAGCAAATGGACCTTATTATGCTAAAGGTGCGTTTTGTTATTATTGGTGGGGACGCTAGCGTGTTCGTTCCTCCTGCTCGACCTCACCTCGCGTCTCCACCTCTCTCCGCGTGCTGCGTCTCTGCTGTGAGATTGGTGTGTATGAAAATGCATGGACTCGCTGGAGGATTCCAGATCTAAACCAGGTCAGTTCCTCCTGAGCGCCCTCAGGCCGGCGCGCCTGCTGTGGGTTGTTTTTTTATTTTTCTCGGGTTCACAAATTTAACATAATTGTGCAGAAAGTGCATCGAATTAAATAGCATTAACATCCCAACCTGTTTGGTTCAAAGCAACCTAGATCTATTTAAACAGAACCGGAGCAGGGGAGCAGGACCAGGAGAACAGGAGTGTGTGTGTGGGTGGGTGGGTGGGTGGGTGGAGGGGGCGGTTTTAGAACCTATTTTGAAACGATTGGTGACACGATGTGTGGGGGTCAGCACATCCGTCTCTCAGCACTGGGGATCCAGGTTAAAATCCTGATCTGGGTGGAGTTTGTATGTTGAGTCCGGAGTCCCCCCACAGTCCAAAAACATGGATTGAAGGTGAATTGGCTGCTCTACATTGCCGCTGTTTAAATTTCCGCTATGTAGTGTGAGTGTGTGTGTGCCCAGCAATGGATTGGCACCCCGTCCTGGGTGTATCTGCCCAGCGCCCGAAATGTTCTCCCCTGGATGGGCATAGGAAACCCCCCCCGTTAACCTAGTAGAGGATTAAGATGAAGATAATGAGATGAAATGAGATTATCTTGATGCACCGCTCCTATTTATCCAGGCTTGAGATCTGCACTAACCCCATACAATAGATGGGGCAATCGGTTAGTTTTCAATAAAGTCAAAAGAACTTTTTCAAAATTCCATAGAACACCTTCAGGTGAGGGATGTTTTTGTAGAACCCATCTGTGTGTACAGTTGACGGTTTTCAAAACCAAGTCCAAGAACCGGTGCAATTGTGGCACCTTTATTTCCCCTCGCGTCGAATAACAAAAGATAGAATGATCAAATATCTAAATGCCTCTCCGTGCCGCGTGCCTGTGCCCTTCGCCGAGCTACGGCTATAAATATTTAAGTATTTGGCACGAAGTAAAATGATGAATAATATTTGCGAACAGGAATTTGCATTCAAGTGTTAAATTAAAAATTAATTACTCGGATGCATAAAGGAACAATATAACTTTGAAGCCTCCAAGATGGCAAACGTTAATTATTTCCAATTAGGAGCCAAATATCTTCAGAGATATTTCAGACCTCTTAATGGTGTGGGATGAACTGGGGAAAGAAGAAAGGAGTCTTTGTTGGTTCTCAAGCTTATAAGGAAGACCACGTCACATCCAGAGCCGCGTGCCAGGCAATTAAAATGCATTATCTGCAGCAGTGTATTAAAATATGAAGCAAAAGCAGCAAATCAATTAAATCCATATTTAAGTGAAACTCCGAATCAGGGTCGTGTGATCACGTCTCTGTCCTCATCTCTCTCATATGGATTTAAATAGACAATCTCCCTGTCCTGAGGTCTTGTGCCCCATCTTGAGGTCTTGTGCGCTGTGCATCATGGATGGCGTGATGGCAAAATACATTTCTTAGGGTTGTTCTTAAATTCTGAACAGAATAATCTGTAAGAAATAAATACTTGTGGATTAGCTGAGTCTTCAGGTGTGTGTGTGTGTGTGTGTGTTCTGTAACCTGACGTTCACAGTGCTGATTGGAAGTGATGGAGAACATGATGGAGAGTAATGGCATCATGGTGAGTTGAAAGCATTGGGTATCACCCAGCTCCGTGTTTAGGTTCCTTGCACTGGATGAGGGCATCTCCCGGAAGCCAATAGGGGGCGATGAGTGGGTCTGTTAAAGGAGTTCTGGATCATCTCTAAAGGCTTGTTCTCACCTCATTATTTTCCGCACAATTCTTTACTAGGGTTGTGGGGGTGGGTCGCCGATGGGCACACACTCACTCATACAGACACACTTTATATGGGGCAATTTGGAGAATTCATTTGACCTTGATCCATGTTTTTGGACTGTGGGAGAAAACCGGGGAACCCGGAGGAAACCCACACGGACACGGGGAGAACATGAAACTCCACCCAGATTGGGATTCGAACCGGGAATCCCTAGTGCTGAGAGGAGAACATGCCAACCACTAAGCCACTGTGCCACCCATTATTATTCCATTCATCCATTATCTTCCTCTTTATCCTCTATTAGGGTCGTGGGAGCGTTACCCATGCCCATCCAGGGAAGAACGTTTCGGGGCTGGGCAGATAAACCCAGCACAGGGCACCAATCTATCACTGGGCACACACTCACACACACAGACACACTCTATATGGGGCAATTTGGAGCATTCAGTTTAGCTTGACCCATGTTTTTGGACTGTGGGAGGAAAATGGAGAACCCGGAGGAAACCCACAAGGACATGGGGAGAACATGAAACTCCACCCAGACTGGGATTCGAACCAGGAATCCCTAGTGCTGAGAGGAGAACATGCTAACCACTTAGCCACCGTGCCACCCATTATTATTATTATTATTATTATTATTATTATTATTATTATTATTATTATTATTATTATTATTATTATTATGTTCAGCTTATATACAGTAGCTCCTTTCACAAACTCAAGGTCGCTAACAGTACTAGTACACAAAATAAAATAAAATAAAATAAAAAAAAAACATTGTAGGAAGAAATAAGAAGCAAAGAGAAAAGTTTTAGAGCCACAAAATGTTGGAGGCAAAAAAGTGCTATGGCTGCGATGGTTACCTACTACATAGTAGGCAAAATGGGTAGTATGTGGATGAGTAGTGTGTCTGAATGCGTAGTGTGTGTCAAGCAGTAGGTGAAAATTCCCTGAATGACCCACTGAATTAAAAGTTAATTGATAGCGAATAGCCTGTAATAAACACACAGCGACTCGAAACGCCAGTTAAACTGTAAATAAGGAAGCATAATAACCCCCTTAAATCATATCATCATCGTGCAGATGGCTTTACGTTTGATGTCGGCTCTCGCGGGGGAAGCGTGGTCTAAGCAGTGATTATGTCTCAGTCTAAGCAATGATTTTAGCCCAGGTCCCGCGTATGGAGGCGCGTTAAAGCCAATCAGGTGGTAAAAGGAAGCGACAGACGGCAGTTAGAGCCAATCAGGTGCTAATGTGCGGGCGCAGATGAGGCCCCGCTGACAGATGGTGGAATGACCTGGAAAACCTGCCCTCTTTTTTCTTTTTTTTTTTTTTGGTGCCTGTGATCCGTCTCCAGCTGACAGGTATTATTTCATAAACTCGCGTCTAACAGGGATCACGGGACTCCCGGCGCATTAATTCCACGCTGAAACCAGCTATGTAATGCCGGTGTCGCAGCAAATCTGTCTCCCCGCCGTACGCACGCGGGAAAGTGCTTTTTGATGAAGTCATTCATAAATTTTAATTTAACGTGTCGGCTGAACATGATGGAGCGCCTCGCTGCTCATTCATATTTCAGCGGATCACCTTACCAGACCTAAAAACTTTCGATTTTCATCGGTTTGTACTTTCATCCTCTTACCTGGAGCGCTGAGTGTAATCTGTCAAACCGTAACCCGGTTTGTTAAAAGTTAAACACTCAGACCGTGAGCCGCGCTGTCACCAGCCGGCTGTCTGTGGTTCTAATGCTGAATCATTCAGAGCTGAGAGCTGAGTTAGTTTTTTTTTTTATTATTATTCATTCATTCATTATCTCCCACTTCATCCTCTATTAGGGTCGCGGTGGGGTTTCCCATGCCCATCCAGGGGAGAACGTCTCGGGCGCTGGGCAGATAGACCCAGGACAGGGCGCCAATCCATCGCTGGGCACACACTCACTCACACAAACACACTCTATATGGGGCAATTTTGAGAATACAATTGACTTGATTCATGTTTTTGGACTGTGGGAGGAAACCGGAGAACCTGGAGGAAACCCACGCAGACACGGGGAGAGTCATGAAAACTCCACCCAGATGGGGATTCGAACCGGGAATCCCTAGTGCTGAGAGGCAAACGTGCTAACCACTAAGCCACCGTGCCGCCCATTATTATTATTATTATTATTATTATTATTATTATTATTATTATTACTACCCGCTTGGCTTTACACGGGCTTGTGACGACGTTTTCTGTTGCATAATCCGATCCAATGCGCTGTTCAAATAGCAATCCAGCAAAGTCAGACAGCTCCTGGCTCTTAACGGGAAAGGAAAGTTATGTTCTGATTGGTTTATTGAACCTAACGCCCAAAACACACCCATGAATCATGTCGTCATGATGGCAAAGGCACACTGACACGCCCCTAAATCAAGCTGTGGGGTGCGAGGTTGACAGCTCACTAAAGATCACGGAAATAAAGCCCCTTGAGCTACGTTCTGTTGGTTGTACGAACCTCTGCAGGGTCCTGAATAGTCATGGGGATTAACACAATGGTGTGGATTTGTATACACACACACACACATACACACAAGGTCACATGTTCTTACCTTGTGATCTGTTTGGATTTGTGCGATTTTATTCCGTGGAGTTGACATTGCCATGATTGTTGGTGGCAGATGGGCTGGTTTGAGCTTTTCCATAACTGTTTCACTCTCTCTTTAGTATCTTTAGGATTAACTATAACACAGGATCAGTAAACCCGGATAGCAGTGCGCGGTGGTGGTGATGGCGAATCCTAAACTTTTCAGTGAGTCGGATTATTTGACTCAGCTCAGCGGTACGAATCACTTCCCAGATGACTCTTCACTTAGCACCAGTTCTCATTTCCATAGTTCAGGCATTGACACATAACATCAGCATTACGATGCTCCGTAACTATACACCACCTTATTTCCAAACTGTTAAAATGAGAACGTCCACTCTCTCTTTTATTACTGCTTTATTTTAAAGGAACTTCTCGTGTAACGCCGTGCAAAACCCAGATCTCCAGCGGTTCAGACTCTGCAGTACATGACTCCTTTTAACCTTATCCATTCTAATGATCATCCTTCTTTCTCCATTACTCATTCTCAGCTTTGTGTCCACCATCTAATGTCCCTCAAAGATCTACTTAACCAGGGACCATTTCCTGGAGATGCTTAATCCTCTTTCAAAGAACTCCCGAGTTCAGAAATGTAACAGTTTAGTGGACGGGCAGCGCTTTCAGGGACCATTGGCAAGCGCCATTCACGGTCATTAGACTCAGACCTCCATAAACGGATGGGATAATTCAACGGATGACTGTAAGAGGATACGAGGGAGCGAGTGCCTCGGTAATTAAAGCTGTACGCCATCAGAGTGTTAGGTGACTGACTGGCTTCTTTCCTTCTTTCTCCAACTTTGGGCAGAAATGAGAAACACATTATGGTTCCATTAATTGATTAATGCTGTTTTAAAATGGAGGTCTCATAGTGATGGAGGAATTAGCCGCACTCTCGGGCCAATTAGGCGAAGCCGAGGCCTCTCACGGCCGCCCGCGCATGCATCTCAATCAATGGCAATGCCCACAGGTGGACTGCCAAGTCTGAAACGCTCGCGCCAACCCTTGCATGCTAACAGACGACGCTAGCTAATGCTCTTTGGCCGCTGTAAATAATTCTCTCCATTCTGACACGTTTCACATTGAAGGGCTGATCAAACTCTTAATTCCACACTTGCTCCATCGTCATCTAATTATCATGTTAGGGTGCTCGGACGAGCCGCGGTTCTCCCAAAAGTCCCAGCTCATTTGAAGTACAGAGAATGAAAAGTCTTTTTTTTTTTTTTTTAGTGAATTAAATGTCTTTTGTCCATTTATTGTTTGCCTTTCGGTCTTCGGAGGAAAGCCAAAGCCCCTCAGACTTGAGAGGACACACTTCAAATATTCCAAGCCGACCGCCCAATAATATGTAAACGCGAAATAATAATGGATTCCAATGCAAATCGAATGACCTTTAATTACGGTATAATTCTGTCGACGATCATAACCTGGAGCGCCATGACTAAATTTTACAATTAGCCCATTTAACCTGCCATATGACGCTGACCTTTTGCCGAGCGCTCATTGAAACCGGCTCGAAGTTAACACGGCCGACATCTGTTCTGGAACAGAGAGGGATGCTAGCTTACCCCCCTCCGCGCGTCCCGGAGGCTTTATTGGATGACTTGGACACCGCAGACACCCTGGCTGAGAAGTCTGGAGAGGGAAAACTGGCTGACACGGTGGAGGCATTGAAATGCAAGTTTTGCACTTAAGTGACAATCTGCCCTAGCTGTCAGACTCAAGCACCCAGCACCGCCGCTTCATACTGATTGATGAAAGACGTTGGTCATTAAATTACGAGCAGGTCTGATTTTTAAAGATGGCTCCATCGTGCAAATAGGTTAATAGGTGGAGCTGATTATATCCCAAGTGATTTTAAGTATCCCAACTTGATAATTGGGGTCAGAGAATAGAGTCAGCCATGATACCCCAACTCTGGAGGGATAGGGAACCATCAGGGTTGAGGGTTGTGACAACTGAAGCTCCCATCAAATGCCAAATCCATCATCTAACCTGCTTTCCTGGCTCCGCCTCTTATACATGAATGAGCATCTCCATTAATCGCAGCTCCTCCTTCACAGGGGCGTGGCTCAATGACCAACACTGGCAAACTTTTGGAGTCGGCAAACCTTTAAACTGAATAACAACCAAAACGCTAACCTATCATCGATTATTATTTAGTGCCTATAACCAAACGCGTTTATTCACGACATTACTTTTCAAATTACGGAGTGTTCACTTTATAGTATGTGAGAATGTTAATTGGATAGACTGATACCACCAGTGCTGTCCATGGTACTTAGAATGAGTACGAATGGGTGTTGTAGCTGTGGTAAGAATGCTGGGCTGTTAATCTGAAGGACGGGATGGAGGTTCTCCACAAAAAGTTGACCATTTAGGGTCCTAAAAAAAGGCCCTAGACTCTTATTACCTCATTAAAAAATAAAAACAAAAAAAAAGCAGAGCAAGTGACTTGATGGGGCAGTTGTAGACTTGTGGTTAAGGAACAATTTTTGTGACCTAAAGGGCCCCGGTTTGATTTCCAGGCAAGGCACCCAACCCCAAGTGCTCCCTGGGGGCCGTAAACAGGGCTGCCCAATGTTAGTGTGCTTACTTCACCAGTGTGTGTATCTGTGCGTGTTTCACAGCACGGATGGGTTAAATGTGGACGACTATACTGCTACAGGAGACGAGCGAGATGACTCAGCGCTGATGCGTAGGGACTGTTAAACAAACTAAACAAAAGGTCAAATGATCGGATAATCTTATCGATGAAGAATCAATGACGGATCAGTTGCAATTACCATAGGTGCCTCCACTTTGGACCTCGGAGGTTCAAGCTTGTTAAATGTCCGTTATGTTTCCGAACCACCACTTTGACATCTGCACTGGGTTTTGCGGTTTAGTACTTGGCTAATACCAGTGTGCGTTGCTCGCGCCCGGAGCCAAGAGGCACAGCTGAGCGATGTCAGGCTGACTCATGTGCTGCCTCTAATCTTTATTGACTCTGGATGCGGCGGCTCCTGCAGCCCGGGCTACGTCTATTTAAGAAAATATTAGCTCATAGAGGATCGTGAACGGCATCCAAACCTTAGGTGTGTCTCTGGAGGCACGTTTAGGTTTGTGTCATAACAACCCTTTTTTATTTTAATCAAATCCATTTTAAAAAAAACAACCTCCATGGTTTCCTCCACCTGTTTAATCTATTTCAAACCGCTGAGTTTCTTCAAAAGGTTTTTTTTTTTTTTTTTTTGCCAAGGTATCTTAATTACTCTAAAGAAGCCAGGGTCTGGCCGCGGGACAACTCAAAGAAGTCCATTTGCATGTGTGTGGGGCGAGCGCTTGGCAGGCTTCACTCGCGTCCAGATTGGAGCGCCGGCCAGTCTTGGAGAAGTGTGTGTTGAGGGGATTAGGGTTTTAGCAGGGAAGGTAAGTGTGACTACAAGCTTTGGCTGGCCATCTGCTCTCCTGCGGTACTCGGGCCAACCTGAGCCGCCTGCAGCAAGGACCTGGCCTACGCGCGAATGCACACCGTCCGCCAAAGACACACTTGCAGACACACCGACCACCGGCCAAGCACAGTCCCTCGGCCAATCGCCATCAGCCTGCTGCTTAGCACCAAACTGTCCATATGCACTCAACTTTTCCTCTCGGCTTTTCTAATTCGCCTCGAGTTTGTAATGGTGGGATTTTCATCCGCGCTACGTTCAGTCTGTGGACAGAAGTCGCTGGAGCATCTTTTAGATGGTTAGATGAAGATTCTTTTAAGGTTGAAACCCCTTCACACGTACGGCGAGGACATCTGTTTGGTACGACCTGCTTCCGTAAGAACTCCGAAGTTCCTCAATGCATAGTGACCTCATGGAATCAAATCAAAGTGTTAACGACTTAATCACTGAGCCGGTGTGTGAAAAGTGTGTGAGCATGATGCTGATCAGTAGGAGCTCAAAATCAAATCAAATTATGGACACGGTTGTGAGCTTTGTTGGGAAATTAGTGGATGATACGGTCCAGAAAACCACCATTTAAACATTTTCAAACCAGAAGTTGTGCTTCTGAGGCTCTGAAAGCTCGCAACCCTGTCTATAAAGAACTGCTGCTGAAAAAAATGTACCAATACAAAAAATATAGGCAAATTGGGGAGTAGTACCTGAGCAAATACATCCAGAACAGGGCACTAAACCATCGCTGGGCACACCATCACACATAACATAGTGGGACTTTTAGATGGGGGCAATTTAGTACAGCCAAATCATTTGAATCCATGTATTTGGACTGTGGGAGGAAACTTGAGAACCCAAAGAACACCCACAAGAACATAAGGACAAAGGAAGAACATGGGAACTCCATCAAGATTGGGATTTGAACCTGGATCCCATTCTTTTTATTCCTGCTTGATTACATAATTGTGCTCCAGTTGTATTATGGGATAGCATGGATTAAGCCGGTCAATTAAGGCTTGATGTCTAATGTGTATTTGGACAAATTAGACATTCTTCCCATGTGATGCCAACTGTGTAGTATGTAGTAGGCAATTTCAAATGTGGTTCCAGTGTCTTGTACGGGGCAGTTTTTGTAGCACCTCCAATTACTGACCTAAAGACGTTCTCAGCAATTGATTAATACACTATGGACAAACGTATTAAGACACCAATGTATTAAACGTTTTGGGCGCTGGGCAGATACACCCAGGACAGGGCGCCAATCTATCGCTGGGCACACACTCACTCACACAGACACACTTAATATGGGGCAATTTGGAAAATTCAATTGACTTGATCCATGTTTTTGGATTGTGGGAGGAAACCAGAGAACCCGGAGGAAACCCACGCGGACACGGGGGGAACATGGAAACTCCACCCATAAATGGATTCGAACCGGGAATCCCTAGCGCTAAGAGGTGAACGTGCTGACCACTAAGCCACCGTGCCGCCCTATCAGTTCATATACTACACATTAATAATAAATGAGGTATCCAGCCTGTTTT
The DNA here is from genome assembly GCA_019802435.1 of Corydoras maculifer. NCBI lineage: Eukaryota > Metazoa > Chordata > Actinopteri > Siluriformes > Callichthyidae > Corydoras > Corydoras maculifer. The sequence goes on from JAFMOD010000114.1 coordinate 3,567,993, forward strand.
GTATTCCGCCGTTTGCTCTTCTGTTGTGTCTAAAGATCACAAACAGATGAATGGGCTCATGATTCTGCCCCAACTGGACGTTCGGAGAGCCTTTCTAAAATATATATTCATACCCGAGATTATTAAGAAGAAGGACGTCTTTCCGGCGTAGCCGTGAGCAGCGTTCGGGTCATTTAAATCTGATACCTGCTGCGTCCCGTGGTCTTCTTCTCCGAACGAAAAGAACGGTGCCAGGAAAAGAAACGGGAGGATAAGCAGAGGAATGACTGAGAGGAGAAAGACGAGGACCGACCATGAAAAAACAAAAAAAACAAAAACAACAACAAGAAACATAATGCTCATTATTAAATTGCAGATATGGCGATTGCCAGGAACCTATTCCTCATCATTAATTATTCATTCTTTCCTTCGGTAATGCAATACTCAGGTGAGGCGTGTGGGTGATGGAACACATCATTTCGGGGCTTAATCGCGACATGGTGACCAAATCTGGGGAAAGATCAGGGGTATCAATCATAACTGGCTCTCATCGGCTATTTTTCTTCTTTATTATACCACGTAGCTCTGGGGGAGGGGAGGGGGTCTCGCACTGACCTTTTGGCTGGTTTAAGAAACAAATGTTTCGAATAAAAAAACCAAGCCGTCGTTCAGTCGCTCGGCAGCGACGGGAGGGATTAAAATGGATGGTGATCGTCGTCGGGGTTCATCGGTACCTTTAATCAGATCCGACATCGCGATCTGACGCACTCGCTGCTGCATTCGCATTTACATTTCATTTCTGCGTTGTGAATTTTCATGAGCGTCACTTCTGGTTATGCTTTCGGAGGCCCACTGAAGTTCTGGGATTTAATAATCAAGTCGATTGCAATCAAATATTGATAGTCGGTGATTCTTTTTTTTTTTCTTTTTTTTTTTACCAGAACTCCGTCGTGTCATCGTATCGCGCATATTTATCTGAATAAATATAATACAGTCGCGTGGATGTGGTTCGACGCGTACGGACGACGGCTAAACACGCCGCAGTATGACTCTCAATCTTCAATATGACTCCCATCACTTCACTTCCAGCTTTAATGCATTTTAACCAACGATACCCCAAAGAGAGAGAGGTGATTAATAATCTGCAGCGATTCTTGGACTTAAACTCATCTTGGCAGGACTTCCACATGCGCCTCAGGCTTTTTCCGTTGCATCCCTTCTCCCTCCTTCTGTCTCTTTGTGTTAAATGCATATATTCAGCACATCCCTACACAGCGCTGAGTTAACGACCTCCTTATTTCTACTACTTAAGGTGTGAAAGTGCTTATCTGTAAATGGGGGGGGGGGGGTTAAATACCGGGGTATTAGAGCCATAGTCATATACTGTATCTGATGGTCACTGCATGTTGTACGTGGTTCACCACCTGAAAATTTGAGCTGGGTCAGTTGAAGTGTTCTTACTGATTATTTGAGTTCCGCGTCAGTAGATGAACCTGTTACATGAGCTCCTGTACTGTATGGATTTAAAGACTCAGTGTATATGCATATTTTGCGCACTGGGGCAGATACAAACAGGACAGATCGGCAATTTAGAGCAGTCAGTTCACCTTGAATCCATGTTTTTGGACTGGCAGGAAACCAGAGAACCAGAGGTTCAAACCTGGGTCCCCGGGGCTGAGAGGCAGACGTGTTACCCATTACTAAATAGATAGCATCAGCTGGACTAACCACCAATCCACACAAAAGTATTGGGACACCTTTACATTACACCTAGATCTATAGTTGACTTCTGCTCTTAAGCAACACCCCCCTCTACAGCTCTTCTTGGGGAGGGGGGGGGGCTTTCTACCATATTTTGGAGTGTGTCAGTGAAAATGTCTGCCTATTTACCCAAAATGCCTATTTTACCTCACAATCTCTGTTCCAGTTCATCTTAAAGATGCTCGGTAAGGTTGAGATCAGTGCTCTGTGTGAGCCAAGCAGGTTTTCCACTCGACCCACTTAACCCAGTAATAGACCTTGATGCACTTTATGCTGGAACTAATGAGGGCCTTCCCCAAACTGTTTCAACAATGCATGATGGGTCCTTGATTGTATTAACCTGTAGCGATATGGCTCTGAGTGATAATGAGGCATGTCCTTATACCTTTGTTTATACTGTGCATGAATGTTTTTATTACGCAGTCATGTGGTTGATGTTTTTGCGGTCACAAAAAAAAAAAAAAAAAAAAAAAACGGGGAACATGACCAGTGTGGCTGAAGTTTTGTTGAAATAAATGTAGTTATTGATGAATTATTACCGTCGTACATTTAAAACAAACTATAAAATAACAGTGGAAGCAGTGAAATAGTATAAATACACAAAAAAAAAGAATTCTGGCAGATGGACTTACTATACAACCTGACAACTCTCTCTCTCTCTCTCTCTCTCTCTCTCTCTCTCTCTCTCTCTCTCTCACGCACATACACCACACAACACGCACATACCAGCTGCTACTGTGGAATAATGAATGAGTTTCATTTCAGTAGCTGTAATACAATAGGCTTTACATAAAGACACCGAAGCTCCCACATTGATCCTGATGATTTATATTCAGTGGTGCGGGAGCGCCGGTCACTCCCAATAGGGTTTCGACACTTGAACCCAATGCACTTCATGATATTTCATGTGACTACCTGAGTATCAAAGGAATCGATAAAGATGCTGAGGTGGTGATTTGCATTACATGATTTAGTATTGGAAATCAATAACCCTATTCATCAATGAGCTGCAGCTTACCTGAAACTTTAGAAACCATGAACCAACGTATGGTTCACACTAACAATCAGACATTACGGACATCATTACATCACGGCCGCGGGTTTTTAAGAACGTGAAATGCTAAGGAAGCAGTGTGTAACATTAAACGGCATCTAGTGGTGAGAATGCAGATTGCAACCCTTTCCCTTGACCAATATGGCGACAGTGTTCAGGAATTATGGCGATAAACAAGGTTTGGCGTTTGCATAAGAGCATATTACAGTGTTCGCTAACAAGTTTAGTAGTTTACATGGTTGGTTTGTGATGTTTTAAATAAATAATTCCTGCCTCCATGTATCTATAAAAGTAGTTACTGGTTCTAGAGTTCAGGTGTCTTGAGGTATTTTTCACCAACTGATTGAATGAGGGGTCGGCACGGTGACTTGGTAGTTAGCATGTTCTCCTCTCAGTGCTGGGTATCCAGGTTCGAATCCCGATATGGGTGGAGATTCTATGTTAAAAACAGTTAGATGGCGCAAAATGTGAATAGGGTTCTGTTCATTTACTATTTCCATTAGTATTTTATATTCATTTTTTATTAACGATTATAAAATAAAGTACAAATCATTTCTTTGTTCTGTTTTGAGTATAAAACACAACATAAATTCTCTTTATTTAACCTCTTTGAGGTTTCGCTTTGTATTTTGAAGTCTCTAGAACAAATTAATTGGATTTAATTGGATTTAAATGGGGCGGCATGGTGGCTTAGTGGTTGGCATGTTCTCCTCTCAGCGCTGGAGATTCCCGGTTCAAATCCCAACCTGGGTGGAGTTTCCATGTTCTCCCCGTGTCCGTGTGGGTTTCCTTCGTGTTCTCCGGTTTCCTCCCACAGTCCAAAAACATGGATCAAGTCAATTGAATGCTCCAAATTGCCCCATATAGAGTGTGTCTGTGTGAGTGAGTGTGTCCCCAGCAATGGATTGGCGTCCTGTCCTGGGTGTATCTGCCCAGCTCCCAAAACGCTCTCCCCTGGATGGGCATGGGGAACCCCCCCCCCACGCAACTAGTAGAGAATAAAGCGGAAGATAATGGATGGATGGATTTAAATGGAAACTGGTGCCTCCGTTTTGAGCGATCCTGGGTCTCACCGATTTGTTTGCAGATGGATTGAGAACAAAAACGCTGTATTTAGGTCCGCAGCATTGCCTCACAGAAGGTCCTGGGGTTCAATCCCAGTAAGATGAGGCACCTGCATGGGTTCCATCCACAACCATGAAACATTTAAATTGATACTAATAAAGTGAGGACATTTCATTGTGTGGAGAATGTGTGGTGGTGGATGGTGGTATTGCTGATCCCAAGCCTGGATACATGGGGGGGTTGTGTCAGGAAGGGCACAGAAGGTCCTGGGGTCGATTCCCAGTACCTGCATGGGTTCCATCCGCAACCATGAAACGTTTAAACTGATACTAATAAAGTGAGGACATTTCATTGTGTGGAGAATGTGTGGTGGTGGATGGTGGTGGTGGGTGGGAGGGTTGTCTCAGGAAAGGCAGCTGGTGTAAAACCAATATAGGAATCTTTACATGTTCCGCTGTTGTGACTCCTCATAAGAACCAGCCACAACGACATGTTAGCACGATGCTAACCGACTCATTACAGCTCCTGCGTCTCTAACGGAGGGGGGGGGGGGGGGGGGGGGGGGGGGGGGGGGGGGGGGGGGGGGGGGGGGGGGGGGGGGGGGGGGGGGGGGGGGGGGGGGGGGGGGGGGGGGGGGGGGGGGGCCTCTCAGTCCTCCTCCAGAACGTCTTTAACCTCGTTCTGCCTGGTGGACAACACTTTACCCCCCTCTTTTCTTTACCCCCCCCCTCCAAATTGATCAGGCCACTGCTGCATAAATTAGTCATCAGTATTAGCATGGCGCGGCGTGTGCCACTGGTGCCAACTGCTCTCCGCACGGCCATTAAAGGTCATGTTTTGATGACTGAATGCCACACAGACACCTTGGCTCCCGCGAGGAGGCTCCCCAGGTGCACGTGAAAGGTTAAAAATTACCTTCACGTCACCCAAGGAAATAATTAGAGGGGTTGCAGGAGCGCCCGATAGCCTCGTGCCTGTCAGCGGCGGCGCGACGGGACTAATGGCCACGCCAGGGGAAGACGAGTCAAACAGGCTGTCATGTAGTCACGGACAAACGAGCCTAATAGCAGGGTCTGTCAGAGGGAAGGTGGAGGGGGGCGATGGCATTCTGCCCTAACCTTTTGCATAAATCTGTTAACACATGTAGCATGGTGGCTCTGCGGCGCGAGCCTGGTGCACGCTAATGTGGGCAGGTTAGTGGGGATCAGTGCTGCCCCGAATACTGGTACTCGGACCTTTACTCGGTACTTTAATGCTAATTTATTATATTATAAATATTTTATTTATTAAATTTTAATATTTTATTTATTTATTTGAATCATTTCATTCATTCATTCATTATCTGCCGCTTTATCCTATATTAGGGTCGTGGGGGGTTCCCCATGCCCATCCAGGGGAGAACGTTTCGGGCACCGGGCAGATACACCCAGGACAGGGCGCCAATCTATCGCTGGGCACACACTCACTCACACAGACACGCACGCATACACACTCTATATGGGGCAATTTAGAGAACTCAGTTGACTTGATCCATGTTTTTGGACTGTGGGAGGAAACCGAAGAACCTGGAGGAAACCCACACGGACACGGGGAGAACATGGAAACTCCATCCAGATCGGGATTCGAACCGGGAATCCCTAGTGCTGAGAGGCGAACGTGCTGACCACTAAGCCACCGTGCCGCCTATTTATTTTAATATTTTATTTATTTATTTATTATTTAGGGCGGCACGGTGGCTTAGTGGTTAGCACGTTCGCCTCACAGCGCTAGGGATTCCCGGTTCGAATCTCCATCTGGGTGGAGTTTGCATGTTCTCCCCGTGTCTGCATGGGTTTCCTCCGGGTTTTCCGGTTTTCTCCCACAGTCCAAAAACATGGATCAAGTTAATTGAATTCTCAAAATTGCCCCATATAGAGTGTGTGTGTATGAGTGAGTGTGTGCCCAGCGCTGGATTGGCGCCCTGTCCTGGGTCTATCTGCCCAGCGCCCGAGACGTTCTCCCCTGGATGGGCATGGGGAACCCCACCGCAACCCTAATAGAGGATAAGCGGGAGATAATGAATGAATGAATATTTATTATTTATTTTTAATATTTAATATTTATTTTTTTGTAACTAATTTAATAAATGTAATTCAATAAATGGTAATTTATTAAATGGTACTTGGTACTTTAATGGTACTCGGACCTTTCAGAATGATTATAACGAGTGTCCACCCCTGTTTTTTTTTTATATAAAATTGGCTGCATAGGCATTTCTCTACTAATATATGAGCAAAAGTATTGGCACACATCTCTGAATTGTAGTGATGACATCATTTACTCAGTCCCATGGTCGTATATGGCCAACTGTATGCATTTAAAATATGAAGATGCACTAAGCATTAAATTCAGGAGTCTCATTGATACAGGTGTGTGAAATCTGCCACCTTGGACATCCACCTCCTCCTAAAACAGTTTGGGGAAGGCCATTTGGGTAGTTTTTCTTGTGAAAGTGATTGCCTGGTCCTCTCGTCGCAGCATGGTGGCTTAGTGGTCAGCACGTTCGCCTCTCAGCGCTAGGGATCCCTGGTTCGAATCCCCATCTGGGTGGAGTTTCCATGTTCTCCCCGTGTCTGCGTGGGTTTCCTCCGGGTTCTCCGGTTTTTATCCCACAGTCCAAAAACTTGGATCAAAAAATCAAAGTTGAGTTCTCCAAATTGTGTGTGTCTGTGTGAGTGAGTGTGTGCCCAGCGATGGATTGGCGCCCTGTCCTGGGTGTATCTACCCAGTGCCCGAAACATTCTCTCCTGGATGGGCATGGGGAACCCCACCACGACCCTAATATAGGATAAAGCGGAAGATAATGGATGGATGGATGGCCCTCTCGTCTAACATCGGCGGGCAGAAAATTCCCTCAGCTTTACCTGAAGATCGAAGGCTGTTAGGGCTGCAGATTTCGGAGCACCTGGTGTAACAAAGTTGGTCCCAATACTTTTCTCCATACATTGTATTTACATATTCTCCTCTGTAATGTCTCTGTGTATTTAAAAACTCCACTCCGATGCTTTTAATATAAAATGTTACTGCTGGTTCGAACATATCTTGGCATCTCATATTTCAGCCCTTATTAAAAAAATTAAAAATTTAAAAAAATAAATGTAATTAAGCACTTCGTATGGATCCCAACAGTTTGTGCCGTAAACTCTGAACATATTGTGCGGCGCCCAGACTTCACCGAGAGTCGCGAATGAGAAAAGATGGGAAGACATGTCAAAAAAAAAGGAAAAATCCGACACTGTTCCACATGGCGAAGCTAAAGGTCTCGCTCCTGCTCACTCGCTCTGCCTCTAAGTAAAAGACAAGAGTCTGGGGTGGGGGGGTGAAGAGGGAGGAATAGCATATCCTGCGCCAGACAGGCAATCTGTCAGAGGTCAGACGGCTCTCTACTTCAACCGACCCAGCGTGGCGAAGCAGGTGCAGCTTACATGCATAAAGAAACAAACTCGCTCCCTAAGGTGCTAAGTGTGGGGGGAAAAGATGCTGAAACAATAGCACTAAACATAGCGCAACCTCTCCAGCACCACCCTCCACCCCCCCGTGAAGATGTACTTAACTCTTGCGCACTGGCACCCGGCGCCATGACATTTATATTCTGCCTGCAACATCCTGCCTGCTAATAGCTGGGTTATTAACATAACAAACTTAAACGTTGGATATAAATAATACCGTTTCAGGATGCACGCCGCTCAGCTGACAGTATTTAGGCAGCGGCTCAACATCTGTTTATGAACACTTTGGCTAATGATATCATTCCATATCATTAAGGGAGGCGCTGTGCACGAGCGCACAGGTGCAGCTGCCGCCGCCACCGCCATGCCGCACAACCGTGGGGCGAGAGAGGCCGAGAAACGCAGCGAGAGCGAGGGGGTGAGATAGAGAGACACCCCCGCCTTTTTCCGCCTCCCCTCCGCCCGTCCTCTCCTCTCCCGTTCCGTGAGCCTCCTAACCCGTCATTAGGACAATTTTCGCCGACTCGCAGCGAGGCAGCCCTGTGATTTGAATCTGTGTATCACCTGTAATTGTAGTTTTTAGCAGCCGCCTGATTCCATACATTTATCAGGCCAAACTGCGCGGGCCAGCCCACGGCCTCCGAGCGGCATTTGTGTCGCCAGCTGCAGCCGTTCCTTTTTTTAGCAGGTCTTGCCTTATTGTCTTCTTTCCTTGCAAGCAGTGCCATGCAAGGCGCCCGTGCAAACTCACGAGCCTGAGAAAGGGGCTGTTAAGATGGAGGCGGCACATGTCATGCCTTTGTTTTGCGCTCTCGCATGCCTTGTTTAGGGTGTCATAATTATGGAAATTATTGATTATCCTTCCCAGAACAATGCTTAGGTCTCTTAAGCATCCAGTGACCGGGCTCATGTTGCCCGCGCTTTCCATTCGGCACGTCCCTGAAGGAATTAAACCTGCAGGGCTGCGGTTCTTTAACGCGGGGTATGGGAAACATCATTAGACCTAACTCGTTTGGTTGATTATTAATTATTTTTGCTGAGCAGAATACGCTTAGTGTGCAAGACTGTTCAATCTGTGAAAATGAGCGGAGATCAATCAATCAATCAATCAATCATCTACTGCCTTTCAGCAGTGGGAATCCAGGTCTAGATGGAGTTTCTATGTTCTCCCCATGTCCATGTGGGTTTCCTCTGGGTTCTCCGGTTACCCCACAGCCCAAAAACATGGATTCAGGTAGATTGGCTGCTTTAAATAGCCCCATATATTGTGTGTATGGTGTATTGCCAGTGATGAATTGATGCCCTTTCTTAGGGGTATCTGCCCAGTGCCTGAAATGAACCTACCCAAGTGACCCTAGACCCTTGCCTCATTCAGTCTTTGGTGTGGCGCTTTCAACATCCTGGAAATAGTTAATGAGAAGGCCTTTTATTATTATTATTATTATTATTATTATTATAGAGATAGGGGTGGCTTAGTGGTTAGCACGTCCTCCTCTCAGCACTAGGGATTTCCGGCTCGAATCCCCATCTGGGTGGAGTTTCCATGTTCTCCCCGTGTCTGCGTGGGTTTCCTCCGGGTTCTCCGGTTTCCTCCCACAGTCCAAAAACATGGATCAAGTCAATTGGGTTCTCCAAATTGCCCCATATAGAGTGTGTTTGTGTGAGTAAGTGTGTGCCCAGTGATAGATTGGCGCCCTGTCCTGTTCCGAAACGTTCTCCCCTGGATGGGCATGAGGAACCCCCCGCGAACCTAATATAGGATAAAGCGGAAGATAATGGATGAATGAATGAATTATTATAGAGTCCTGCAACCAACCATAGCTAGAATAGGGAGTGTGAACCAGGTCCTAACATCCATCATCGGTGACTGACCTCACACTCCAGAATCTCCTTGTGGAAGTCGCTAGCTGTTAGAACCGAATTTAGATGGGAGATGTTGGTGTAATTTTACAGCCTTTAAAACCTCATCCTGTTAGAAATCTAATTATATAAATAAATTTTAAAATAATGACGCCCAGATTTTCAGACCCTGATTTTTTACCTTTATCGGTTCCTCACTTAGAGGAACATCGAAAAATGATCTGAGCGAGCAGGCCAATTTAGATCCAATCTCCGAGTTGCTTTAAGACGATCAGTAGGTTTTTCCGACAAATAAACAGCCGTCACCGTTTCACCTCCAGCGCTCGGCGAGCTGGATGAACTCCCCAATGATGGCTTATTTTCCACTCCAGGACTCGTGTAATGGACAGAACGGAGATAGAGAGGTGAAGAAAGAGATGAGACCACGCTGCCCATCCCTGTACTACACTGCCTTCGGGCACTACCACCCGATAATGATGTCATCAGCTTGTTCGACACCGAAATCCAACAAACGGCCATGAAAGTGATGATATTAGTGGGTGTTAAGCCCTGCAGTGAGGTACTGTCAGGGCAACATACAGATGCTTTGTAACGGCAGTGGATTAAAAACGGTATTATACGTACTGGTACTTTATGAACTGAGACATAGTCATCACACACTGTAACTAGAGACTCCTTTGATTGTTCTAGGGATGTTCTAAGAGCAACTAATCATAATTAGGGACAAATAAACGCTGACTGGGGCGGTACGGTAGCAACCCCAATCTGAGTTTCCATGTTCTCCCCTTGTCTATATGGGTTTAATAATGGGAAGGTTTCACAGTCCAAAATCATGGATTCATGGCAAACTGGCTGCTCTGAATTGCCCCAATGTAGTGTGTGAGTAAGTCTGTGTCCAGCAATAGATTGGTGTCCTGTCCTTGGTGTATATACAGTAGATATACACACAATATAGGGGCAACCCCAATCTGAGTTTCCATGTTCTCCCCTTGTCTGCATGGGTTTGATAATGGGAAGGTTTCACAGTCCAAAATCATAGAGTCAATGCAAACTGTCAAAACTAAATTGCCCCTATATAAGTGTGTGAGTGAGTGTGTGTCCAGCAATAGATTGGTGTCCTATCCTTGGTGTATATAGATACACACTCAATATAGAGCCAATTTAGAGCATTAATGTTTTTAAACTGTGAGAGGACCCCGGAAAACCAAGAGAAAACCCATGTGGACACAAGGAGAACATGGAAACTCCACTTAGATTGGTATTCGAGACGGATGTGCACACCACTACACCGCCACCACACCGCCTAGTAATACAATCCATCCATCCATCCATCCATTATCTTCTGCTTTATCCTCTACTAGGGTAGCTGGGGTGGGGGGGGGTTCCCATGCCCATCCAGGGGAGAACATTTCGGGCGCTGGGCAGATACACCCAGGACAGGACGCCAAGCTATCGCTGGGCAGTAATATAATCCAACAGCAAATAAACAGTAATAATTTGGAATAATAATTAATTTATGTCCTAATTATTGCCTAAGCATGTGTAGTAATAAATCTGGAGCGGCTGGTGTATTGAATCGTTGTGTTTGAGACCGATCACAGCGCATGCTTTTAAAGGACGAGGTGGTGTGTTCACTTTCATACAGCAAACTGCTCGGAGCCGTCACTCTTCACCGATTCCTTAATCCTTAATCCGTACAGAAAGCTTCCTGCTTCACGACAATGTCTGACATCGTGAATAAAATCTGAAGGAGCCACCTGAGAAAGGAAGCGAATCAAAGAGAACCCCTCTGAAGGGCTGTTGCTTTTATAATAGTGTTTTTTTTTTTATCAAACACTCTAGCGTTGCCTTTGTTACGCCTTGTTCAGAAGTAAATGACACTTTTAAGATTTATTAAGACACGAAACAATTTTCAAATACCGGGTCCGAACCCTCAGTGGAAAAGCACTCATTACTTCCTAGCCCGAGGCGTTTTGCAGCTCACAAGCGAACCCCTCACTCTCTCCCTCTCTGCTTCCAGGCGGAGTCAGTCATGTCTGGTGCAGTCATGTCATAGCGCTTTGTTAATAGCTGAACTACGAATCCGAAAGCAGCAGGTGTTTCCCGAACTTTGCTCAATAATTAAAGAAGCGCCGACTAATTTGCATTTGGTTTACACCGCCGATGCATCCATCACCCTGGGTCCCCTCGTTCGTTAGCCTCTTTATTGTTTTATTCATTCCCACTGTTTTACAGCTGAAGGTTTTACGCGTGTACGTAAAGAAAGAGCCGAGAGGCCATTTGTTCCATTTTAGTCAAACGTCACGTTACTCCGAACATGTGGAACCTTGAGGATCCTTTGATTTCTGTCCCGTGCTCGCCGTGAGGTCGCGTGTCTTTCAGGCCTTAGAAGTCCAGAGCTTTTCAACTTCATCACTCTCAGCAGACTGTGAACATGTGCTTGTCAGGATTTATTAATAAATAATGTTACGTGACAAAAGACTACCATCGACGCTTTGAAGGAAATGACTCAAACCTGCCACAGCTGCTCGTGATCTTAAAGGGACTTATTTAGGGTCTGGCTGTAGTTCTTCAAGCCGTTTTTGGTTCACGACGTGAAAAAGTGTCTTATTTAGGGACATTATTATGGAAAAGAGTGGGTTAGAGGTTAACTATATACTGCTGTACATATGTATATTCAAAAATCATATAATATAGTTTTTTTGTATACACACACACACACACACACACATTCATATATATATATATGTGTGTGTGTGTGTGTGTGTGTGTGTGTGTGTGTGTGTGTGTGT
>JAFMOD010000114.1:3592327-3608877 GCA_019802435.1 Corydoras maculifer
TTCCTAACTGGATGGTCACTGTAATCAGCCCCCTCTTCCTCCCCAGAACATATAGACATTAGAAGGAGCTGTGTTTTTGGCATGGTGTATAAGTCAGCATTCATAGGAGTGTACATTTTTTTTTGGTGGTGTCCAATGAAACGGCGTGTTTCTCATTCAGAGATCTCAACTGTTCTTTCCTCTCTCACTTTCTCTGAACTTCCTGCCCCGGACGCAGTGCGCGTTAACACGGTCATCCGACGACACAAAACCAACAGCACAGCACTTTAAAGGTAACATCATCCCGGCACCGAGGTGAATGCCCTGCGCTCGGACAACAAAGGCCGAGCCCGCGGGGGTCGCGCTCCCTGCGCCCGGTGACAGCGCTATCCGGCGAGGATGCTTCGCTGGTGGAACGCGAGTCTGAAACAATAGTGTGGCCGTTCGAAAGTCAGGAAACGGGTGGCGCGCGGAGCGAGGTTTGTTTGGCTCCGGCCTCGCCTCCGTTTGCTTACATTCCGGTGTCCGGCGCAGATGCTGAGTGGCGTTGGGCCGTGTGAGAAATCTAAGATGTCCCACGGCAGAAAAATAGGAGGATCGTTTTCCTGGCGTCCACACAACTTTCAGACAGCTTGTTTAAGTTTGCCGTTCTGGATATATCGTACCACACCGCGTGTTTTCGTAACGCTGCGCACTGATTATGCAGGATTCTCTTTAGGAGAAGTGGCTCTGCCGGCGGTGGGACGTGTGATGAAGTGCGTATGAAGCCTTTATAGGATTTGGAGGACAAAAGGACGATACTGTAGGTTAAGGACGCTGTATGAGATTTTAAATGCTTTCACCTTTGTGTCAACACTTTGTAAAGAATGCTGAGCTTGTGTCTATGAAACATATTGTCACAACAAGTCGCAAAGCTATTGGGCATCACGCATTGGCTCTTATCTTGTAATAAATAATAAATACATAATATTTTTTTCAAACATACAGTATATTAGTGGGCCACTCTCAGCACTAGGGATTTCTGGTTCAAATCACCATCTGGGTGGAGTTTCCATGTTTTCCCAATGTCCTCGTGGGTTTCCTCCAGGTTCTCTGGTTTCCTCCCACAGTCCAAAAACATGGATCAAGTCAATTGAGTTCTCCAAATTGCCCCAAATAGAGTGTGTCTGTGTAGGTAAGTGTGTGAGCCATAGATTGGCACCCTGTCCTGGGTGTATCTGCACAGCGCCCGAAACGTTCTCCCCTGCATAGGCATGGGGAACAATCACTGGGCACACACTCACTTAGACACACTCTATATGGGGCAATTTGGAGAACTCAATTGACTTGATCCATGTTTTTGGACTGTGGAAGGAAACCGAAGAACCCGGAGGAAACCCATGCGGACACGGGGAGAACATGGAAACTCCACCCAGATGGGGATTCGAACCAGGAATCCCTAGTGCTAAGAGGAGAACATGCTAACCACTAAACCAGCGTGCCGCCCCTGGTGCTAATTAGGATTTTTCATTTTTTTTAAAGTCTTTATTAAACGGCATGTTTGAAAGCAATTTCCTGAATTGACACTGATGGTGGTCGGTGGTTTGACTTGTTTAAAGAAAAAAAAAGTCTTTTTTATTTCTCCTGGAAACGTAAATCTGTCACATTAATGGCACCTACAGGTTTAATGTCTCGATTTGCTCGGCTGACGTTTCGAGGCGTATTGGAGTTGGCAGGTCCGGCGAGGAGCCTGTGAAAGCTTTCCTGGAAAAGCCCGTTCTCACATTATCGACGCACATTTGTGGCTTCCTCCTTTTTCCCCTGAACTTTTCAGCCGGATCCTTTCATCACCTTGGCATCCGAGAGGAGGCAGGTCAGTGTGGCAGGAGACAAATCATTTCCAGGAGCTTTTCTCCACCGGTTTCGGAGCTCCTCGTGTTCCCATGGCCAGCTGGACCTGCCAGGGCTCCTGCAGAGGTGATTTGTCCGTAGAAGAGGAAAAGAGATGAGTGATGACACTTGTACCGCCAGATATAACATACAGTATATGTATTTGTGTGTGTGTGTGCATATATATTTATATATATATATATATAATTGAATTCTCAAAATTGCCCGCTATAGAGTGTGTCTGTGTAAGTGAGTGTGTGCCCAGTGATGGATTGGCGCCCTGTCCTGGGTCTATCTGCCCAGCGCCCGAGACGTTCTCCCCTGGATGGGCAAGGGGAACCCCACCGCGACCCTAATAGAGGATAAGCGGGAGATAGTGAATGAATGAATGATATATATATATATATATATATATATATATATATATATATATATATATATATATATATGGCCATGCCCCCTTCTCGCTCCATCATCTATATCCTCCACTTACCATATAGATGGACTTTGTAGTTCTACAATTCCAGACTGTAGTCCATCTGTGTTCTTTGTTATTGTTAGTCCTCTGTTGGTTCTCTGTTCTCTATGGGTCAGAACAGGTATCATTTGGGTGGTGGATTGTTTATGGTCAGTTCTGCAGTGACACTGATGTGGTGAGTGTGGTGCTGTAGTTTCATTTCTCCACCTCAGTGACACTGCTGGGATAGGACTAATGCCCCCACCAAATAACCCCTGTTCTGTGGTGGTACTATTGGGGTTCTGACCATTAGAGAACAGAGTACACAGTATGTACTGTAGAACACACACAGATGGACTACAGTCTGGAATTGTAGAACTACAAAGTCCACCTGATACAATGAAAAACACATGGAGCAAGGGGAAGGAAAAAGGGGGTGTGTCCAAACTTTTGACTGGTAATGTGTGTGTGTTTGTGTATATATATATATATATATATATATAAAACACAACTCTTATATCTCATCCTGCAGCTCTGCTAATTTCCAAAACTCTGTTTTAATGATTGTTGTTAGATTCGGTGCAGGAGGGTAATTAGAAGCTTTTTCAGTAGACGTGCTCTGTTGACACGACTAATCACACCAAACTCCGGCATGTGGGCTGTTTGCTTCTAAAGATCAATTATCTCTTATAATCCGCTCTGCATTTTTTTTCCATTAAAAAGATATTTATAAAATTTAAAACTGGACTCGGCGGACGGGAGGCATCGCTAATCGAGTTGCTTGGATGCAACGCAATTAGAATTCCGTCGCAGCCGAAGAGAGTGCGCCGACGCCCTGACCTGCTCTGGGTCTGGATCTAATAAATACAAGTGTCAATAAGGAAGACAGATCACGGCCAGATCTTTTATTCAAGGTTAAATTGACCAGCACTTAAATTGTCCTTAAATTACAAACTGGCCCTCCTGGGCATTAAAAGCCAACTCCCCCTCTGAGTGTTTAATCCCGGCCTTGACTGACAGTTTTGTCAGACCGCTGGACGGCATTACGCGGTTATTACAAGCATTTCCCTGTCTATGGCACTTTGGCTTAGTCAAGATTATGTTGTAATCCCTCTAATCCTCATTGCATTAAGATTTCAGTCAAAATACTAAACAGTAAAGTAGCACTCGTCTGCAGTCTTAAGTGTGTTATGAGCTTGTATTCGCTTGCCCTGCCTCGCAGCTGTCACTAAATCAAGCAGCAGTGTTAATTCGGTCTTTTCTTAAATGATCAGCATTAAAACCAAAGTCTCCTCAAATTACTGAGGCAATTTATTTCTCATTCTCACATCCGGAGCTGTAATCAAAAAGATTTCTTAGATTTTTGACTTTCTAATGTAGATTAGCACACGCCGGAGTGCGGAACCTGAATTTTCCAGCTTAAGCGACGTGAAGTCTTGCAGTGGGGGGGTACAGTCGGCGCTCTCGCTGTGCGCCTCTCTGTGAGAACGTCCTGAGTTCGGTCTCCAGAGGAAGATTCACGTAGATTTGCATGTTCTCCCTTTGTTTTTTTCTTCTTTGGCAATGTGTGTGTATGTGTTAATCTGTCTGCCTTTTACCCTTAAGGATGATTGTCAACAACCCCGAATCCTTATTACTAAAAAGAAGCAAATATAGAGTGCGTAACCTATATATTGGCTCAGTGTTCAAGGTTTTGGACAGAAGAGTAATAACACAGTCTAGAACCCAAAGGTTCTCCTAATGAGTTTTATGTGAAATAATGTAAAACTAAACCTTTTCTTTAAAATGCTGAGTCTAGATCCCAGTTATTATCCATAATATTGGTAACCATAAGTTGGTTTTCCATGGAACTTAATCATGTGAGTCAGTTGTGACGTTGTGGTTTGGTGTTTAACATTATGAAGTCCTTATGTTTCCTGTAAATGTTTCAGTGTAGGTTTATATACTGGGTTGTAGCTCTGTTTGGCTGAACAGGTGACTGGTTCCAAGTCAGCTGCTGGTTCCAAGTCAGCACCTTGGCCAGCGGCTCAATCAAGACCAGGGACAGTTCCACAAAATATAGTTTGAGAGGTGAACCCTGTAGAGCAAGGACATGAAAAGTCCAGAACCATCTCTATCTTTTGCATGGGCATGGAGACCCCCTCCCACACAGACATGGCCCTAGTACAGGATAGAGTGGAATATAATGAGCCAATATCACTTTGAACACCCGGATTGGGATTTGAACCTGATTTCCCAGCGCTGAGGGGTGGACGTGCTTCCCACCGTGCCGCATTAACGTTATTAATTTTCTAGACTAAAGCATATGCGAATATCTTAAAGCATGGCTCCACCTTTGCCTTGTGTGAAATGCCTGATTTTGGTGACGTCAGCTCAAAGCAACATCAAGTCAGTTCGTTATGGAGGAAAGTGGAGCCGAGAGAGGCTCCAGAGGCCCGAACCGTTTCCTCCTCTGTGACCACTGATCCTTGCTGAGACTCAGATTGCACTTAGTTTGAGTAATGAGGGAGAAAAGACGAACATTTAGCTGCTGGGAACGTTTCTCTTCCCTTTCCTCAGAATCTCATCTGGTTACCGGCCAGCCAGCCTGAAGCTATGGGTAGAAATGGGCAGTGTGTTGTGTTGTGGATGTAACTTTTTAGTGTGTGTGTGTGTGTGTGTGTGTGTGTGTGAAATGGGAGGCGATGGTAAGTGAAGTAGATGTCGTCTTAGTGCTGGAGGCCTCTGGTGTCTTATACACTTGCAGCACTAATGGCAGCTGAAACGGTCGTGATAAGTTTTCTGAGTGCAGGAGAAAAGCATCACGCGATGCTCTGCTTCAGCTCTGTGACCCTCTCGCACCAGAACACGGTTCTGTCGTCGGACAGCTATTTGAACCTGCCGTCGTTTCAGAAGTAGAAAATAAATCAAAATTAAATGTTTTTTTCCCCTCATGTGCTCATAACCCATCCATCCATCCATTATCTTCTGCAATATCCTTTAGTAGGGTCGCGGGGGGGGTTCCTCATGTCCATCCAGGGAGAACTTTTTAGGAGCTGGGCAGATACACCCAGGACGGGATGCCAATCTATTGCTGGACACACACTCACTCACACAGACACACACACACTCTATATGGGGGAAATTGGAGAATTTGATCCAAAACCCGGAGGAAACCCATGTGGACATGGGGAGAACATGGAAACCCCACCCAGATTGGGATTCGAATTAGGAATCCCTAGCACTGAGAGGGATATATATATATATATATATATATATATATATATATATATACACACGATATTTAGTATATAGATTTTTAAATACTTAAAAACGCTGGCTACCGAATCCACCACTGCACCCCATGCACCGTACCCCATCATACCCCCTACCATGCCCTGTGTTCTACCCCCTAATCCTTCTGCTTTGGGGCTCCGGGCTTTGTGTTCGTGCATTGCATTGTGTTTACGTTCAGAAACAACAGAACTTTAGGAACAAAAGATCCTTCTCACTGTCAGATTGAATCTCTGATGCTTTCATCTGGTTGAGGACACGCCGCCAGTGGAAACTGGGTTACGGTTTGTTCAGAGGACATGTGACCCTGATGGTGTCCCTTTCTCTGGTACCCCTACAGCATGTGACCCGCGTGGCTCGGCCTGTGGGATAGAAATACCAGTCAGAGTGCAGAGGAAGCCCAGAGAAGCTTTCATAAGCAGATTCAGTCAAACTGCCCCCCCCCAACCCACCCACCCACCCACCCAAAGTCCTGTGTTATCGCTTATGGCCTGGTTCTGCTCAGGACACACTGTCATTCTTAATGTTTTAAAGCTGAAATTGGAGGCATGGAGGCTTTAAGAGATTGTAGCAGCGATCTTCAAGTTTGGAAACTAAATATTATTTAGATTTTTTTTGGTTTTGTTAGATCTGTGTTTTGATTTGTATGCATCGGACTCTCTCCCCGATTCATGTAAGGGACCAACGTCAAGCTTTATAACTAATACAGTCTATAAAACAGATCAAAAGTGGGGTTTTCACCAAGTTCTGAACGCAGTTCAGCTTCAGAACCCAATGTTTATAGATACAGTAAGTTCTTCACTTCACTTTTTACAGTAAGTTCTTTACTTTCAAGTCAGTGATGATATGTGCAGATCGTTTCGTCCATCCAACAGCTTCCACTTAATCCTCCACTAAGGTTGTGTGGGGGTTCTCCATGCCAATTATGGGTAGAAGGTTGGAGGAGCTGAGCAGATACACCCAGGACAGGGGCCAATCCTTTGGGCACACACTATATGGGGCGATTTTGAGCAACCAAGTCACCTTGAATCCATGTTTTTGGACCGTGAAAGAAGACCGGCGAACCCCAGCCCATGCAGGTAGATGGAGAACATGGAAACTCCACATAGATCAGGATTCGAACCTGGAACCCCAGTGAACGTGTTAACAATACACCATGTGTAACCTAAATTCACGTTAATTTGGCTGATCAAAATAGTCCCCATACAGTGTGTGTGGGTGTGTGTGTGGGGGGTGGGTGGATCATCACCCTGTCCTGGTTGTACATACCCAGGGCCCAAAATCTTCTCACCTGAATGGGCATGGGGACCACCCCTATGAGCCTAGTAGACATTTCGAGCGGCGTCTTATGAGATGAGAAATTGCCCCTATATAAATTGCCCCTTTACAGTGTGTATTTGTGTAAGTGTGTGTGTGTCATTTTGGTGATTTCAGGCCACCAAATGCTATTTTTGTACTGTGTTTACCCTGTGGTGTGTCACCATGGGTCAGTAGCTTATTTCATATTGCCCCTTATAGATTATTACAAGGGGGCACTAAGCGAGACATTCGATTTGTTAATTGCTTTGATGTTCTTATGATTTCTTCGCCTGGTCGTGTCTAAAAAAATAAATCAATAAAATAAAAATGAAAAGGTCGTGTCTAAAGTCTGGAACGTTCCGAACCCGGAGCCTCCAAGCCGAAGTTCCTCTCCTGTAGGTCTAAACATGGAGACATGTCAGCATGTCGAAACGTTGTTTAAACTGCGGTTTCAACACTTTGGAGAACCTAGCGAGTAACGGCGTCCCGAGATTTAGACCTCGCTGACAATATAATGGTATTTGGTGAGTTTACATGAGGTTCCGTACACACATGCCATAATACAGAAATATTTTGTCAATAGGGATACACAAAACACTTTTTAGGTTCGGCTGAGAGGGTCCAGTGTTTGAGTTAGCATTCTGCACTTTTAAAAACAATGGGTTCCAACAGACGAGTCCTCGGGCCGAGATGTTTATACGCGCTCAGCTGGTGCCGTCCGACCCACCTTCTGCATGGAACCTGCAGCCGAGGGCCAGTAAACAGGAAGGGGGCCTGGCAGCGGGGGGGGGGGAATAAAGGGCCGTATTTATTGAAGATCTCAGTCAGCTGGGGTCTCGCCAATCTGCTTAAATAAACTCTATATCTGTGATGAGACATTTGCTATGTGATACATTAATTCATCTTTCACCAAAGTGGAACTCTCGTGCTCTCTCTCTCTTTCTCTCTCTCTCGTTATTCGGTGATGTTTTCGCTTCTTCCATATTAGGACAGGAGCTGAGGACCCATTTTAGAAATGGCTTTAAAAGTGTGCTGCTCAGACTATGAGAGCGACCCCATTGAGCCGTTAACGGTGCACCGTGTAGCTTGATTTAGGGCGTGTCTGTATGTCTTTGTTAAAGCACTAAAAAATGTTATAATTGAATTTAACATCATTATAATTAGGGCAGCATGGTGGCTAAGTGGTCAGCATGTCCTCCTCTAAGCGTTGGGGATTCCCGGTTGGAATCCCAATCTGGGTGGAGTTTCCATGTCCTCCCTGTGTCAGCATGGGTTTCCTCCGGGTTCTCCGGTTTCCTTCCACAGTCCAAAAATCATGGATCAAGTCAATTGAATTCTCCAAATTGCCCCATATAGAGTGTATTTGTGTGAGTGAGTGGGTGCCCAGCAATAGATTGGCATCCTGTCCTGGGTGTATCTGCCTAGCGCCCGAAACGTTCTCCCCTCCGGCATTAGGGGAGAATAATGTGAGAATTTGGCATGTTCTTCTCTAGAAGCGTTTTGCTCTAAGGATGCAAATCCAGTATTCACAGCACTGAGTTTGTGTGTCTGTCCTGCGACGCTCTGGTGACCTGTGCCCACCCCGACCTTTGTTTCCGATTTGCTAATGGATGAATAAACTGCAGATTTCCACCGTCCTGCTGTCACGCGAGGTGCGAGCCCGAATGGCGCCTGGCGTCCCATTTCCACTTCACCTCCTGCCTTCCTCCTTAACGTTCCTAAGCACTTCAAAGTATTAGGTCGCTTCGGAACAGACATGGACTTTAAGTAATCAAGCGGAGAAATTAAACCTTAATATGCAATTTAAATTCAAGATTTAGACTCCATATGTATTTTAACCCGTCTGAATGACTGAGACAGCCGGCTAATTCTGCGGGTGACACCCGGGCCACTTGAGCCCCTTTAAACAATATCTGCTTAAGCACCTATGTCCAGATGGATCTCCATTTCATCCTCATCCTCATCGCGCACAGTATTAAAGTCGATGCTGATGCAGAGCGGGGTGTCGCCGTCACATTCCACACGACTAAATTAAGTGTCGCTGAGCGGTTGCCTGTCCTGCCTCGGCCTGATCCCTTCAAGGAGACCTGCCGGATGTTTTTTTATTAGACGGAGGGTTTAAGCGAACGATCATAATCCTGCGAGTGGTGAGAATCGGTCCGTCTGTGGGGGTGTATGTGTGTATATGTGTGTACGGGCTTTATGGTCAAGCGTGTCGCTGTATTCATAAAGGCAACAGCGACGGTAACAGGGGAGTGTAAATTAATTCATTTATTTTGAGGTTTTGGCTCAGGCGGTACGCCGAGGCCTCCAAAGCCACCGCTGTATCGTGTTTGACGGGCGATGTTTGATAAGTAATTGACAATTGTGTCAGTTTCACGTTCGAGCAAACGGTTTCTCTAATGGGACAAGCGATAGGTGGCTGAACGGAACGGGATACGCGCATTACCCGAAACATTAAGAACTTTAGGGGAAGGAGATGCAGTTCCAGTCGGAGGGAAGTGGATACACAGGATACGCCGCGGCGCAACGTCCTCATTCAGTAATTTGTGCATAACTCGGACAGTGGAGTGTAAATGTCACGTATCGATCGCCGCACGCCATCCCGTATTGACATTCTCTCCGCTTACCGATGAGGCCTGCGTTCCTTCAGCACGTGCGAGAGTCGCTCAGTCAGTCAAGCTTCTAAAGATGTGCCAGGAATACACTCGCACTCTCACGCCGGATGATTTCCTCACATTCTGGGAAAGTAAATTGATCCGTATTGTCTTTTGAACAGATGTGGTGTCGCAGGCTGGGAGAGGGGCGGGGGGGCTAATGGAGGGGGGGGGTTTGTATAATGCACAACACTGGTACGTAATGCTGTAATCAGTGTGCCATTGATATAGGGTCCTATCTTATACCCCGGCATGATGCTCATCGCTGTCTTTCACATGTAGTTTAAATAGCAACACTGCTTGTGAATATACCCCCCCCCCAATGGACATGGCTGTCTCGAAATGAGGCGTGTTCAGGTGCGCGACAGAACACCCATAACCCATCAATACAGGTGCCAACGCCACTAAACACCATTAAATCTGCATTTACACAGAGAATGCAGATCCATAGTCTGCATTAAACTATGGGTTCTCCATTCACACTCAAATGGAGAACCTCATTGAGTCCAGGTAGCTGCACCGCTCGAATAGCAACCCGCCAAAGTGCGCCACCTGACTCTTAAAGGGAACAAGAAGGGAC
This sequence comes from Corydoras maculifer, assembly GCA_019802435.1. Taxonomy (NCBI): domain Eukaryota; kingdom Metazoa; phylum Chordata; class Actinopteri; order Siluriformes; family Callichthyidae; genus Corydoras; species Corydoras maculifer. The sequence goes on from JAFMOD010000114.1 coordinate 3,602,442, forward strand.
ATGCTGATTGGTTTATTGCACGATAGGGAATTGTCCATCTATTATCTTCTGCTTTATCCTCTATTAGGGTCGCGGGGGGTTTCCCATGCCCATCCAGGGGAGAAAGTTTCGGGCGCTTGGCAGATAGACCCAGGACATGGCACCAATCTATCACTGGACACACACTCACTCACACAGACAAACTCTATATGGGGCAATTTGAAGAATTCAATAGACTTGATCCATGTTTTTGGACTGTGGGAGGAAACCGGAGAACCCAGAGGAAACCCACGCGGACATGGGGAGAACATGGAAACTCCACCCAGATTGGGATTCGAAACTGGATCCCTAGCGCTGAGAGGCAGACGTTTTAACCATCCATCCATCCATTATCTTCCGCTTTATCCTCTATTAGGGTCGCGGTGGGGTTCCCCATGCCCATCCAGGGGAGAACGTCTCGTGCACTGGGTAGATACACCCAGGACAGGGCGCCAATCTATCACTGGACACACACTCACTCACACAGACACACTCTATATGGGGCAATTTGAAGAATTCAATAGACTTGAGCCATGTTTTTGGACTGTGGAAGGAAACCGGAGAACCCGGAGGAAACCCATGCGGACACGGGGAGAACATGGAAACTCCACTATTACCATTGTTACGATAGCAAAGACAAAGTGACACGCCCTCCATCATCAAACTCTCTGAGATTAGGGCCTGTTTTCAAACATACTGCACACTCAGCCTAAATTATTAGGATTATTATATATTTTTAATTACTTCCCAGTGAACTGCGCTCACAGTGACCATTGTAAACATCATATGGTAGCCACTTTATGATAAACAACACGCTTCCCACACAGAGCCGAAAGGCCGACACCTCCCAACCCAAATTATGGCTTTCGCCGCCAACATTGTGTGACTGTAGGTGACACGTCCTCTGCACATCACCTAGCCTTGCTGATTATTCCAACTGACGTGTGCTCGCAGTGTACCTTCCCAGTCCCCCATCAGCCCAACGCGACCTGGCAGCAGAGCCACACACACACACACACACACACACACACACACACACACACACAAAAACATACCGCCGCACATGGGCCCGCACTCATAAACACACAAGCTCCTGACAGATCCCTCACAGCGGGAACGTAAAGGGAGCAGGCACTGTCATCCGCCCCAAACCTCTGCTCCCTGCCACGGCCGCAATGTCAGCTCACCCAGCCGGCGCCCGGAGTCAGTCCGAGAGCCGGGCCCGAACCCGGGCGCCGCTCGTTTTAGCTCGCTACAAGGTGAGTTTCGCCTGCCGCCGCCGCTTAGCTTCCGTTTGAGCTTACGCAGGTCTGTCACTGCCGAGCTATTTTTTTTATTTTTCCGCCTCTCTCTTATGCGCAGCATGACCGGAGGACGCGAATAAATCATCTCCTGCTCGCGCCCCCTCTCTCTCCCCGACATGCTGTTTACCAGATATACCTTTTGCTAAAGTGGTGCTTTAACATGAGTGTTTACAGAAGGTGTTTTCGACCCTGAAGTGTGTACACACACACACACACACACACACACACACACACACACATGCACATACACAGCATGAGGCAGGTAATGCATTAGCTCCTGCCTAGAAGCTGTATGACTCCTCTGTTGTAGCTGTGTGAAATTGCCCGCTCTTTCTGCCCGGCTGGTTAGCATATCACCGCTGCCAGCTGGGAGTATTTCCACACCGTGTGCTTGTTTTTTTCCGGGGAAAAAAAAAAAATATATATATATATATAAATAAATAAGACAAAATAAACCAAGTAGTTTGCAAAGTGTAGTGGAGGATGGAGGAACGGCCAGTAGAGCAGTGCACCTCCCAACTTGCACCACTGCCATCTCACATAAACATCTCACATTCACTTTCATTCATTCATTCATTCATTCATTATCTCCCGCTTATCTTCTATTAGGGTCGCAGTGGGGTTCCCCATGCCCATCCAGGGGAGAACGTCTCGGGCGCTGGGCAGATAGACCCAGGACAGGGCGCCAATCCATCGCTGGACACACACTCACTCACACAGACACACTCTATATGGGACAATTTTTCAGAATTCAATTAACTTGATCGATGTTTTTGGACTGTGGGAGGAAACCGGAGAACCCGGAGGAAACCCACGCAGACACGGGGAGAACATGGAAACTCCACCCAGATGGGGATTCGAACCGGGAATCCCTAGCGCTGAGAGGCGAATGTGCTGACCACTAAGCCAACGTGCCGCCCACATTCACTTTCCCATAACCAAATTTTTATTTCATTCTATTTTTTATTTTGATTCCATTCTTTTTTAAATCATTTAATGTTATTCTGCTTATTTTTCAGTACAAGTCACTGACTCTGGCCTACAGCTCCATCTCTGGATCTTCCCCCTCCTACCTTCACTCTATCTTTTCAAAATACACTCCAACTCGTTCACTTCGCTCCAGTGATGATCGCCACCTGGCGGTTCCACCTCACCGAGGAGCTCATTCTCACTCTGTGGCGTCCTCCACTGTAAAATGGTGGAACGTTCTTCCCAACTCTGTCCGTAAGGCAGAATCACTAAACAGTTTTAAGAAACTACTGAAGACGCATCTCTTTAACAAATACCTGATGTAAAAAAAAGGGGGGGGGGGGGCGCAGCATCAGATAACAATCAGGTTTGATGAATTTACAATGTAGTTGGTTTTCTGCAGAACTTCTGACTTGTAATGTTCTCATTTGTAAGTCGCTTTGGACAAAAGCGTCGGCTAAATGACTAAATGTAAATGTTTCTCAGCTCAACTCAACTTTATTTATTAAGCACTTTAAAAACAACAGCAGCTGAAACAAAAGTGCTGTACAGTGTTTAAACCTAAAATTGTAAAAAACACGAATAAAATATCCATCCATACATCATCTTCTGCTTTATCCTCTAGGGTCAAGGGGGGTTCCCCATGCCCATCCAGGGGAGAACGTCTCGGGCACTGGGCAGATACACCCAGGGCGCCAATCCATCACTAGGCACACACTCACTCACACAGACACCCTCTATATGGGGCAATTTGGAGAATTCAATTAACCTTGATCCATGTTTTTGACCTGTGGGAGGAAACCGGAGAACACAGGAAACCCACGCAGACACGGGGAGAACATGAAACTCCACCCAGATTGGGATTTGAACCTCCTTGCAGACCTGTAAATAAAATGAGTTTAGCTACTTGGTTCGGTGTGATGACATAATCGGTCGCATTGCGCTGTTGAAATAGCAATCTGCCAAAGTCAGAGTGCACCAGGCGCTTTGAGGGAACGGCATGTGAACCCCCAACCTTCAGATTAATAACCCAACGCGCTGACCACTGAGCCACCACTCCCTATCAGCGCGTTGGGTTATTAATCTGAAGGTTGGGGGTTCAAATCCCGGGTCCACTGAAGTGACCAATGTGGGTCGTTGAGCAAGACCCTTAACCCTCATTGCTCCAGGGACGTTGTGATTAACCCTGTGCTCACCTTGTAAGTCGCTTTGGATAAAAGCGTCCAATAAATGATCAAATGTAAATGATAGGTTTATAGCAAGGACACACGGACGTGCCCCGAATCATGCTGCAGGGTGCGCGGTCCCCTTCACTTCTTGGTGGTTGAGGGAGTATGTAAACCTCCACAGGCTCCTACGTACTCCTAAAGTACATAGAATGTTGTGGCAATTAAAACAACGGTGTGGATTTGTTAAAGGACCCACACAAAACACACAAGACTTTTATTATGTATTGATATCATTTTACAAAATGTAACTACTTCGCCATCGTAACATCGTAACAAACTATTTTCTTTAGATATTCTGTGTAGCAGACTTTCTGATTCTAATTACCACAAATTCAGACCGACTTCACCTTAAACAAGTCGTAGGTCGCGTTAAGGCGTCTGCTCGTCGCGCCCGTGCAATGCGTCACGATAGTTTTAGTACATTTGACCTTCAGTTTCTGCAGCTGCTGATCACCTTTCGTTCGGCTCTGCCCCCGAGCGCCGTCGTCTTCCCCCTTCCATTTACATCCGTGTGCATTAAATCATTATCATATCATAAATCAGGACGGCGGTACCGTGAGCGCCGCGGCGTACAGTGCGGTCGGAGCCGGGGACGTCGGCGCCCGACGCCGCCGTTAATACGAGGCATGCAAATCGAGGCGGAAAATGAATATTAATCTGCGATTGTGATGCAGATGGGCTTTGGGTATGCAGATGATGGTACACCGGCGCCTCTGGGACAAGGGGGTGCGTTTATTATTTTATCTCGAGGTGCCGTGGCCTCCGCGTGAACCCTGCGATTTCCGAAAAAAACAAGGACGGACCTGCAGCACCGGCAGACCAAACGGAGTCGGAAGACGTTCTCGCCCAACGACTGGAGGACCTCCGGTTGGAGTAAACAAATGCGAGGGGCAAAGTAAGGGTTGGAAGCGGTGAGACAAAACAAAGCAAATGTTATGGCTCCCAGCTGCATTCGAATCGCAAGGCTGCCGCGGAGACGTATACGGAGGGGAAGATAAATAAATAAATGATGTCATTTGCCGTCACCTTTCAGCATCGGGGCGTGTGGATGGATGTGCGGGATGATGGAAACAGAGGGGGTCTCACAGCATGAGCAAGACAAGCAAATCAAGATGAAACAGACATAAGCAAGATGCAAGGAAACACTTATCAGAGGAGATAATGTGCTCTTTGCGAGCGCTAATACACTAATGCATTAATCTGAATATCGTTCCGCCACACCATCCTGGCGCTTAACATTAGCAGCCTGACTCGACGTCGCGTAGCAGCAGGCTGGAAGCACTTTGCATGCACATAAGTGTGCTCGGCTGGAGGTTTCCAACCTGAATAATGTGCGTCTCTGCGCGCCATCCGCATTTTTTCTCAGAAAACACGGCTAATTTCATCCCTGCTCACGCCTCTTTACGACGGCGAGAAAGACGGCTTTCGTTTTTAATTCGGGATTAAGTCAGCGTGCTGAGTCCCCGCCGGTCGTGACCTCCGCGTGGTGACGAGACGACGTCCATTATGAGGAACGAAAGTTAGAAGTTGAATTATGAGGGTGTGTTCGCTCAGTGGTTGGGGTGTTATCAATCTGAAGGTTGGGGGTTCAAATCCCAGGTCCATTGAAGTTATCACTGTGGGTCCCTGAGCAAGAACCCTAACCCTCATTGCTCCAGGGAAGTTGGGATCTTTGTAAGTCGCTTTGGATAAAAAGCGTCCGCTGAAATGACTTCATTTATAGAAGTTAGGTCAAGATGTTCAGCTTCGGAAACATTCATCACGGATCTTTGGAACCTTAAATATTTCTGCCGTTCATTTCATTGGGCGCTCAGCATGTCTGACTCTCAGACTCTCCAATTTGGGTTTAGTTTGCGTGTTCTCCCCATGTCCGCATGGGTTTCCCTTTGGTTCGTTGGTTTCCTTCCACAATCCAAATACATGGAGAATTAAGGTGAAATAGCTGCTTTAATTTGCCCCTATATAAATTGCCTTTATATAGTGTGTGTGAGTGAGTGTGTGCCCAGCTATGGATTGGCGTCCTGTCCTGGGTGTATCTACCCAGCGCCCAAATTTTTCTCCCCTGGATGGGCAACCCTCAATCCCAACCCCTCACTTATTGAAGTAATGCAATGTCCAATAGGCTCTTGCGACCTGAAGGTCCCCGTTTTGATTCGCGGTCCCACCAATTACAATGAGCCACCTACCGCTCTGGGTATGTGGGCTCACTTCACTCAGTGTGTGTGTGTGTGTGTGTGTGTGTGTGTGTGTGTTTCACTGCCCTGATGGGTTTAATGTGGATGCATTGCTTTGTGTGTAAGAACTGTACGTAAAACAAGATCACTTAATATGCGTTGATTGTGCTGTGTTGTGGGTAAATGGGGTAGTGCCATGGTTAACTTTATCTTTAGTTGCAAGCCAAAAGCTGGAAGCCTAATTTTTTAGCTGGATAATAATATTTTTTTAATGCTGGCTCATTAAATAATTGTGTGAATTATTAGGTTTACAGGGTCCATTGTGGATTGTGCACCACCTTAAGTGTTAGTGTGGATGGCATTATCGTTTTTGTTGCACAGATACAGACCACACACACAACGCTCCCCTAACACCACCCCTCCACCCAACATGCAAACTTTTTAAAATATTAAAATTCTGGGGAGAAAGTAATTATAAAAACGGTGATTATTTTCGCCAGATTTTTCCGTCTTATTTCCATCTTGGTAAAATTGCGTTTTAAAGAAAGTGTGGTGTTTAAATGGCTTCGGAGGGGATTTAGGGACATGGTTACGGAAAAGCAATGATTTTGCATGAACAATACGAGATTAGATTTACGTTGGTTAGAGTGATGTGGCAAGTTGTAGCTCGACGTCCAAATCCCGTCACAGCCGTCATTCAGATTATCAGATAAGAGCATAATTAGGCGGGGGGGGGGGGGGG
>JAFMOD010000114.1:3622237-3649300 GCA_019802435.1 Corydoras maculifer
ATCCCTAGCGCTGAGAGGAGAACATGCTAAACCACTAAGCCACCGTGGAATTTGTAATCATCCATCCATTCATTATCTTACACTTTATTCTATATTACGGTCGCGGGGGGGTTCCCCATGCCCATCCAGGGGAGAACGTTTCGGGCGCTGGGCAGATAGACCCAGGACAGGGTGCCAATCTATTGCTGGGCACACACTTACTCACACAGACACACTCTATATGGGGCAATTTGGAGAACTCAATTGACTTGATCCATGTTTTTGGACTGTGGGAGGAAACCGGAGAACCCAGAAGAAACCCACGCAGACACGGGGAGAACATGGAAACTCCACCCAGATGGGGATTCGAACCGGGAATCCCTAGTGCTGAGAGGAGAACATGCTAAACCACTAAGCCACCATGCCATCCCAATTTGCAATCATCAACCTTTAATTCTGATGAATTCTGGGTAAGAACTCTTTACTTGTATCACTATCTTCAGTCTTTGACTTCATGGGGCCCTTGGTCTTATTTGTTGTCGTTTTTCGCTTGCCCCCTCTCTCTCTCTCTCTCTCTCTCTCTCTCCACTTCGCCGTGTGGAACGTGGAACCACCGGCCCAAATCCAGGACACACTTCACACACTTCACTCGGCACAATTAGCCAGGAAGCACGACGTATGAAACATTAAACATGGATCGCCAACTGACTATCAAAACAGTTCATTTGTCAATTATTCATCGCTTTGAAGGTTCTGACGGGGTCGTTAATATGGAAATCAGCACCGATGCTTACAAGGTTAAAGGATCGGATTCAAAGCCGAGATCATTGGCGTACATTAAAATGCACGTTCTGTGCTGCACGACGTCGTTCCTTCTTATTTCGGCTCCTGTTTGTGCTTTTGTATTTGTTCTCACTCCTGGGTTTCAGCCTTTCTGCTACTTTCTTTTTCCTCTTTTGTTATTCATGAGGCATTTCAGTCTTTAATAACCGCCCGGAAGCGGCTCCTCCGCCCTGGTGCGCGCTTTGAGGTACAGAATAGTTTGGCAGTAGAGTTTCCACACAGTATGTTCTCCATTCAGGTTGATGTCATATGAGGGCGGTGTTGGAGACCTGGGAATGTTAATGGAGAGTTGTGCTGACGTTTGGTCACCCATCTGCTTCAGGGCACAGCTTTGGCTTCAGATGTTTTTGAGCTTGGGAGGAAACGGGAGAACCCGGAGAAACCCCACATGGACACAGGGAGAACATGGAAACCTTGTGAGGACCGAGAATCATCCTCATAGGGCAGATGTGCAATGTTAACAGTGCGATCTTCTTTTATTTAAATGAATTTTTTCTCCAGTTGGCGGCACGGTGGCTTAGTGGTTAGCACGTTCTCAGCACTAGGGATTCCCGGTTCGAACTCCCCCATCTGGGTGAAGTTTCCATGTTCTCCCCGTGTTTGCGTGGATTTCCTCCGGGTTCTCCGGAATTGAGTTGAGTTCACCAAATTGCCCCATATAGAGTGTGTATGCGTGCGTGTCTGTGTGAGTGAGTGTGGATTGGCGCCCTGTCCTGGGTGTATCTGCCCAGCTCCCGAAACGTTCTCCCCTGGATGGGCATGGGGAACCCCCCCCCCCCCCCCCCCCCCCCCCTAGTAGAGGATAAAGCGGAAGATAATGAATGAATGAATGAATGAATGAATATTTCTCCAGTTTGGTAAGAACCTCATCTTTTTCGCCTCATCTTTTAGACGGGAACCTCCCCTGATGTTCCTGTCACCTGGTTGCCCCCTTTATCCCTCGCTGTCTGGGTCTATTCAGTCCCGTTAATGTGCTGATCAGCAGGGATTATAATCTGAGGTAATTATTCTGGCTCGACTCTGAAACAGCAGCACCGGATTTTTATTGCTTTTCATTTTGAATGTTATTAGATGTGATGCCCAATGAGAGCAAATTCCACGTGATTTATAACTAAAGTAAATTATTTATCTGTTTTCATCTGCTCCGCTCTATAAATGTAAATTTCCCTCCCCAGATGAGGCGCCGGGTCCTCATTACTTTAAAAGAGGGTTAATCCATTTAGCTTCTGTATATTGATATGCCAATTATATATAATTGTAGAGAAGCATCAGTCAAGGTAATAGTGCATAAACAGAGCGCTGCATTAAGAGCAGGGCGCGGTGGGGAACGGCGGCGCTCTTAATTGGGGAAGGGGAATTCGGGGCAGTGAGGTGTGCAGTGCAGCCGGTGACACATCAGTCATCAGAGCGACCCCCTGTGTTGTTCGCTGCCCCACACTGGCTCGTCTTGGAGTCTGTCCAAAAATAAGGATTAGGATGGGGTTTGAAGACGATGGTATACACACACACACACACACACACACACACACACACGCAATCTCAGCCTTAAAACCTAAAAAAATTCAAAGGGGCAATTTTCTTATAATAAATAATAATACTTGGTACACAATATTAAATTAAACATGTTTATTTTTATTTTTTTTTAACATGGGAAGAATTTTTGGTCTAGAACAAAATTCCCCCAAACTTTCATACACATTAAAATGCAGTTTAATTAATAATCCAGTGTTCCAGTAGTTGCTGCATCTTTTTTTTAGGATTCATTGACCTGATTATTAACAGTTTGCGGCTAAAAATAGATGAACTGACTTTGCAACCCTTTTTTTTTAAATTGGGCGACACGCTGGTGTAGTGGTCAGCACGTTCATCTCCAAGCTCAGGGGATCCAGGTTCGAATCCCGATTTAGGGTGGAGTTCTGCATGTTCTCCCTGTTTTCTCGGGATTCTGCGGTTTCCTTTCACAGTCCAAAAACTGCCCCTTACTAATTGCCCCTACTGTATATAGTGTGTGCTCAGATATAGATTGGCGCCCAGTCCTGGATCTGAAATGTTCCTCATTGGATATGCATAGGGAACCCCCCCACACACACACACGCACACACACACACCCTCCTCATGAGAGATGAGAGATTCTAAAATGTATTTTTTCTCCTCTTAACTTTGACGATGCATTGACATCATGTGACTCACTAACAGAGCCTATATGTGACGGCTGCCGTTGTTGTTGCTCGACGGGTCATCAGAACATTTTAGAACCATGCTGTAGTTGACTGGCCTTCAGAGCTGCTCCCAGAACAGTGATGAATCGATGAACATCAGTGAAGGAATTGTAAAGAGGAACAGGAGCTACACGGAGAACATCCGGCTCCCTCATGTCGACCTGGGTAAGAAGAATAAAACATTAAGATTCATTAATTTAACATGAGGATGAAGTGCTTTAGCTTCTACATTTATTTATCCATTATCTTCCGCTTTGTCCTCTATTAGGGTGGCGGGAGGGGGGTTCCCCATGCCCATCTAGGGGAGAACGTCTCAGGCGCTGGGCAGATAGACCCAGGGCAGGGTGCCAATCTATTTCTGGGCACACACTCACTCACACAGACACACTCTATATGGGGCAAATTGGAGAATTCCATTGACCTTGATCCATGTTTTTGGACTGTGGAAGGAAACAGGAGAACCCGGAGCAAACCCATGCGGACACAGGGAGAACATGGAAACTCCATCCAGATTGGGATTTGAACCGGGAATCCCCAGCACTAAGAGGAGAACATGCTAACCACTAAGCCACTGTGCCGCCCAAAATTTATTTCTAATCATTAAAATTTTCCGCCGTCTCCACTCCTTCCATTCTTTATCCAAACCACCTTAACCTCACATCCCTGACTTTGTCTCCAAAAGGTCTTACCCGCATCATCACGTAAATGAAGTTATTATTAAAATATTTATTTGATCAGCACTCACAGCGACACCTCGCTTCTCCAGCTCCCTGAATACAGCACGGATGGGTAGAGAGAAGGAGAGTGAGAGCTGACACCCTCTCTCTGCCGGGTCGCTGGGGGTGATCACACGGACCTGTGGCTTCTGTGGCGCCGCCTCATCCCGGCTGTAGTAGCGCTTCAGCAGATGTTCCATGTATCCCGTCAACAGGATGGACTTCTTCCTCAGATCCCCCATAGAGGTTTTATTAAAGATCTGAAAAGAAGGACAGGTGACGTGACCTGCTTTGCACTGTGTCTGCGACGGCGGCTAACATTTACGTTCCGTCAGGATACTATAAAACAGTTTTAATGTCGTGTAATATCAGTGATGAACGTTGCAGCTTTTCATTTCATCTCTGCTTCTGCATTATCCCTTGGACAGGGTGCCAATCCATCGCTGGGCACACACTCACACACACCCATACACTATACAGGGGCAGCCAATTCACCTCGAACCCATGTTTGTGGACTGTGGGAGAAAACCAGATGTCAGTATTCAAAGCTGCAGTACTATAAGGGAGATGCGCCAACAACTACACCACTGTGGTGCCTCAAAACTTAAAGCTGTAATGCGTGCAAAGGTCAATCAGACTTAATATGTGATTTCTCTATTAGGGCCGTGGGGGTTACCCATGTGCATCCAAGGGAGAACATTTTGGTTGTTGGGCAGATACACCCAGGACTGGGCATCAATCCAGTGCTTGGCATACACACACATACATAATAAAATTTACATGTTTTTTTTATTATTATTATTATCACCCCTATAGAGCAGCATGGTGGCTTAGTGGTTAAGCATGTTCTCCTCTCAGCGCTAGGGATTCCTGGTTCGAATCCCAATCTGGGTGGAGTTTCTATGTTCTCCCCGTGCCCGCGTGGGTTTCCTCCGGGTTCTCTGGTTTCCTCCCACAGTCCAAAAAATGGATCAAGGTCAATTGAATTCTCCAAATTGCCCCATATAGAGTGTGTCTGTGTGAGTGAGTGTGTGCCCAGTGATAGATTGGCACCCTGTCCTGTGTGTATCTGCCCAGCGCCCGAAACATTCTCCCCTGGATGAGCATGGGGAACCCCGCCCCAGAACCCAAATATACAGGATAAAGCGGAAGATAATGGATGGATGGACCCCTATATTAACTTTATCTATTTGTCTGTGTGTCTGGTAAAAAGTTTGCAAATGCTATTTCACCCACTTGTCATGAGTTCGATTTAAAAAATACAAATTAATTAACTAATTATTTTTTTATTTATTCATTCATTCATTATCTCCCGCTTATCCTCTATTAGTGGGGTTCCCCATGCCCATCCAGGGGAGAACATCCCGGGCGCCGGGCAGATAGACCCAGGACCAATCCATAGCTGGGCACACACTCACTCACACAGACACACTCTATAGGGGGCAATTTTGAGAATTCAATTAAAAAAAAACAGAGAAAAAAACGGAGAACCCGGAGGAAACCCACGCAGACACGGGGAGAACATGGAAACTCCACCCAGATTGGGATTTGAACCGGGAATCCCTATAGCTGAGAGGCGAACGTCCTAACCACTAAGCCACCGTGCCGCCAATTTGCCCATTTTCTTTAAAAAAAATATACTTCACAAGCAGAATTAATTTAGGATAAAGTCATTTAACACGATATTTAAAAAAATGTTTCATATATGAATTTTTTTTTTTTGGTTAAAGGCGTGTTTCCAGCCTGATGTTGACCCACCTCTAGACTGGCCTGTAGGGGGCACACGAGTAAAATGGGTTGATTGGAGAGTCTGAATCCACTGACTCCAGGCTGTAGGCTCATTACTGTTAAAACAAGGTTTATTAATTAACATTTAGTTCGATCTCGAGGCCCGTTTTGTATGTGTAATGTAATTTCCTTGAAGGATATTTATTTAAAAATTGATGTAAGTTTGTTAGCAATAGCATGCTAATGAAGAGAATATGGTTGTAGTTGTAGTTTCAACCGCACGAGGGCAGCATTGTATTATTTCTGATTAAAAATTGGTGAACAAAATGTCCCCACTGAGTAACTTCTTGAGTAACTAACACGAACACGCATCCTAATTAGACATTTTTTTCATTGTTAATAGTTTATTTGACCATCAGCTGTAAATGTTAATGCAGATGTTGTACTTAGTACCATTCGTCATGTGGAACCGGGTGTCTAGCTGATGCCCCCACCAACCCAGCAGCCTGAATACAAAAGGATTTAATATAAAAGGCTTTATAATGTCCATAAAGTCACTGTATTGTTCTTTAAACATTAGCACAGACTGACTGAAGATATCTTATACTCACGCAGGTTTCACTCGGTCTATGTGCTTCTCATGTACAAATGCCCCTGCCAACCCCCCGGCTCCAGAGTTCAGGTACTAAACATAGAACCGAAACAAACCGAGGATGGGATGTTATTTACACATGCAACATGAAAACAACTCAGTATATATATTACAACTACATTATCTATCTATCTATCTATCTATCTATCTATCTATCTATCTATCTATCTATCTATCTATCTATCTATCTATCTATCTATCTATCTATCTATCTATCTATCTATCTATCTATCTATCTGTGTGTGTTTTATTAATAACCAATAACATGCTATTAGGGGCAAAGTGAAGTTGCCCTTATTGTAACTGTGTGCAATGATGCACATGTCTGTGTCCACACTGGCTTAGACAGACTACATTTTTTATGACTCCCTGCTGAAATTTTTTTCATTCATTTATTATCTTCAGCTTTATCCTATATTAGGGTCTCGGGGGCGTTTCCTATGCCCATCCAGGGGAGAACGTTTCAGATACACCCAGGACTGGGCGCCATCTATCCCTAGGCACACTCACACACAGACACACTCTATATGGGCCAATTTGGAGAACTCAATTGACTTGATCCATGTTTTTGGACTGTGGGAGGAAACCGGAGAACCCGGAGGAAACCAACAAGGACACGGGGAGAACATGGAAACTCCACCCAGATGGGGATTCGAACCGGGAATCCCTAGAGCTGAGAGGCGAATGTGCTAAGCACTAAGCCACCCCCCTACTGAAAATAATAATATAAAATATTAATAAATGATTTAATCCTGTTTCAGCAAAACTTAGGGTTTAAAAATCCTTTAATGGATATTATATATATATATATATATATATATATATATATATATATATATATATATATATATATATATATATATATATATATATATATATATATATATATATATATATATATATATTTATATATATATATATATATATATATATATATAGGTATATATAGCTATATATATAGTTGTATACATTATATATATATTTTATTGTGACACCTTCACTTCTTTATTACAGTCCTAGGGCCTTCTATGACATTTTATTCTTAAGTTAGTCTCCTACACGCAGCTCTTCCACTTTAATAGAAACAGGGTTTTTAAAGTATAAGTGGGAATTCGGAAAAGTGTTGGATGTTGGATCACAGTGCCTGGCCCATCATCTCTGTGTTTAATGGACCGGAGATCACTTTTCTCCACATTAAACTCAACCAGCCATGTCTTAATGGACCTGTCTTTGTATCCTGTTGCACAGTCATGCTGACAGAGAAAAGGGCATTCCCCCAAACCGTTTTCTTGACATTGAAAGCATACAGTTGGTATTTCCCACCCCTGACAATGGGACTGGAGAAAACACAGTCCTAACAGTGATTAGGACGGGTGTCCTAATTCATTCATTCATTCATTATCTCCCGCTTATCCTGTATTAGGGTCGCGGTGGGGTTCCCCATGCCCATCCAGGGGAGAGCGTCTCGGGCACTGGGCAGATAGACCCAGGACAGGGCACCAATCTATCGCTGGGCACACACTCACTCACACAGACACACTCTAAACGGGGCAATTTTTGAGAATTCAATTAACTTGATCTATGTTTTTGGACTGTGGGAGGAAACCGGAGAACCCGGAGGAAACCCACGCAGACACGGGGAGAACATGGAAACTCCACCCAGTTGGGGATTCGAACCGGGAATCCTAACGCTGAGAGGCGAACGTGCTAACCACTAAGCCACGGTGCCGCCGGGTGTCCTAATACTTATTATATAATATAATTTATTATAAAACTATACTATATCCATATTGTGGACTTTATCTGTAATTTTGTAAAACATGAATGTAAACATTCAGCCTCCACAGCCTTACTTTGTAGGTGCACCAGCATGCGAAGTCGACCCCCCACGCGTTCAGGTGGAGCTCTGCATTACCTGCTGCATGCGCACAATCAAATCCCACAAAACAGCCCTGAACACACAGAGCAACAGAAGTGCAAATCAAACCAGGTGAGGAGAACACGCCAAATAACGCTGCTACTACATTTTTTTCTATTTATTTTAATTTATTTAAATGAATTGATTTATTATGAAATATATATATTATTTACTATAATTATTACTAATATTAGTATTAGTAATACTTTTACAAATCATCCATGTTTAATTATTCAACAAAAAGCTGCAAGAGATCTAATTAATGTAATGTTGGGTATCTTCCACTAGAGGGCGCATTATTTAGCCCTACTGTCGTCCTTTACAGGATTAAATGTTTGTTTCCAAGTATTCCTTCATTAAAGCTCATCTTATAATATTCCATAGGTCATGGGTTCTCTATGCTCATTCATGAGAGAACGCTGGGCAGATACACCCAGGACAGGGGGCAAACCCATTGCTTGGAACCCACTATATGGGGCAATTTAAATAGAGGCAATTTTGAGCAGTCTATTCGACTTGAATCCATGTTTTTGGACTGTGGGAGGAAACCAGAGATCCTGATGAAACCTACAGGGACACAGGGAGAATATGGAAACTCCACCCAGATTGGAATTCGAACCTGGATCCCCAGCGCTGAGTGGTGGATGATATGGATCAGTTCTGCGTTCGTGGGGTCTGACCTGGGCCTGTCCCACTTTAGTGATGGCCTCCATGTTAAAGAGCTGACCGGTGTAGTACTGAATTCCTCCCATCAGCACCACAGCGATGGAGCCTCCTTCTCTCTCGATCACAGACGTGATGTCCTCTGTCCTCAGCGTTTCTTCCCCCTAATGTCCAACCCAGAAACTCGATCTTACAATGGATTAGCTGCACTTTGATTAATGCAGCTCTGGTTTAAATGAATGAATATTGATTATTGATTTACCTTTCTGGGTTTCAGGAGAATCATGCTGTCTGTGGGATCAAACCCTTTAAAACGAATAAGAGACTCCACAGCGTACTATAAACCACAAACACCAAGAGCAGTGGCTTTAATATGCATCTCATGTTACAATAAGAATCAATATCTCCATTAACTTCACATATCGTCTGTGTTCTCAGTTCCACTTCCTGTAAAGATGGACTTGTAGTTCTATAATTCCAGACTGTAGTCCATCTGTGTGTGTTCTACAGTACATACTGTGTATTCTGTTCTTATGGTCAGAACCCCAATAGTACCACCACAGAGCAGGGGTTATTTGGTGGGGGCATTAGTCCTATCCCAGCAGTGTCACTGAGGTGGAGAAATGGAACTACAGCACCGCACTCACCACATCAGTGTCACTGCAGAACTGACCATAAACAATCCACCACCCAAATGATACCTGTACTGTGATGCTCCTGACCAACAGAGAACAGGAAACCAACAGAGGACTAACAACAACAAAGAACACAGATGGACTACAGTCTGGAATTGTAAAACTACAAGGTCCATCTATATGGTAAGTGGAGGACATAGGGAATAGAACAAGAAGGGGGCGTGGCCAAACGTTTGACTATTGTAATGCATTGCTTGCCGGTCTCCCAGCTTGTACAATCAGACCTCTACAGCTGATTCAAAACTCTACAGTGTGAAACAGAGTTCGGGTTAATGTGTAATGAAGTCAGAGCTTATTGATCTTACGTGGTCAGATGGGAAGGCCTTGTCCTCCAGAAGGATCTTGTGCCGTTTTGCAGTGGGTTTGTAAAACGCAAGCTGCTCAGATTATAAAAGACAAAACCGGACACTCTTATTATTATTTTTTTAAT
This sequence comes from Corydoras maculifer, assembly GCA_019802435.1. Classification (NCBI taxonomy): domain Eukaryota; kingdom Metazoa; phylum Chordata; class Actinopteri; order Siluriformes; family Callichthyidae; genus Corydoras; species Corydoras maculifer. The sequence goes on from JAFMOD010000114.1 coordinate 3,632,081, forward strand.
TGTAATTATCATATAGAAATAAAATGTAGAACCATAGGATTACCATCAGCAGGTGAAGATTTACCGTCAGTCCATTCATCAAGGCAACTTCCTCTGGTTTAGCACCTTATTGATACACACACACACACACACACACACACACACACACACACACACACACACACAGTACAGTTTTAAACAGGTTTTACTCTGTGGTTTAACCATTAACATCTTTCTGCAGATCTGTTTGTTTTGCTTTTTGAGCTTCATTACATCTACAGTTGGATGAGTTCCAGTTACACGATCACTGAGATCACCGCCGTCTATCGTCTTATGTTAGATTTTGGACTTTTTGTAGTTTTTGTAGTTTTGGACTTTGTAGTTTTACAAGCTTTGATGTTCCAATTCATCACACTGTTGTTTAAAGACACTGAGTTCATCTCAAGGGTGTTGGATGAGGTTCAAAAGTTTGGCCACGCCCCCTTCTCACTTCATTCTCTATATCCTCCACTTACCATATAGATGGACTTTGTAGTTTTATAATTCCAGACTGTAGTCCATCTGTGTTCTTTGTTGTTGTTAGTCCTCTGTTGGTTCTCTGTTCTCTATTGGTCAGTACAGGTATCATTTGGGTGGTGGATTGTTTATGGTCAGTTCTGCAGTGACACTGATGTGGTGAGTGTGGTGCTATAGTTTCATTTCTCCACCTCAGTGACACTGATGGGATATGAATAATGCCCCCACCCAATAACCCCTGCTCTGTGGTGGTACTATTGGGGTTCTGACCATTAAAGACTATAGTATACAGTATGTACTGTAGAACACAAACAGATGGACTACAGTCTGGAATTGTAGAACTACAAAGACCATCTTCACAGGAAGTGGAACTGAGAACATGGCCGATAAGTGGAGCAGAAAAGGGGGCGTGGCCAAACGTTTGACTGGTATTTGCTTCAGAATGTTAAACAGTATATTAAAGGATAACGGTTCCTTAATTTGGGCAGTAAAAATGTCATATTTAAATATGTTTATTGTACAGAATGTAATTTATTGACAGGATCGGGGGGGAGGGGCGGGGTTTAGCCAATCAGAGTGATATTTAAGCATTGTAGACAGAGGGGCAATTAGTATCTCAAATGTACCAACTGGCATGATTTTGTGACATTTTAATGAAATCAGTTGAATTTATTTACCCACAACTTTTGCCATGGCAGCCTCCAGATTGTTTTCAGCCCAGGCCCAAGGTCGTGACCCCATCACATGACCGTGAGCGCCTCTGTTAATGGGCAGAATAAAGCTTATTAGACTTATTAGACAGTGTTGTATAATCAGCTCGGTCTCTTCATCGCCGCCTTATTTGACTGATGGTGTTATTTTTCCTGAATGCTAGAGGAACGTTTTCAATAGTAATTTATTATTTTGATGCCTACGTTTTGGCCCATTTCTCCAGCTCCTCATCGAGGTACTTTTTGGCATTTTTAGGCTGCAGGCCGAGAGAGTTCCCAACGAAGTAAATGCAGTCGTCGGATCCATCCACCAGCGTCAGGTCAGCTGTGAGAGGGAGAACCGTCACCCAAAAATGAACATGAATAGAACAATGTGGATTTCAGATCAGTGATAAACAGATAAAGGGTTCTATTTTAGCTTCTGTACTTAAACACAGAGGACTGTGCAGTGAAACACACACACACACACACACACACACACACACACTGAGTATAGTGGCCAGTGTGGTGGGCAGCCCAGTACACGGCACTGGGGAGCAATTGGGGTTAGGTGCCTTGCTCAAGGGAACTTCAGTTGTAGTACTTGGTGGAACCAGGAATCAAACCGGGGACCTTCAGATCACAAGGCTGGTTTCTTAACCACAAGCCCACAAATGCCCCATGGACCCTTATGTCAATACCAGCATTATCAAGCCTCCCACTCTTGCTTTTTCTCTCTCTCTCTCTTTAGCATATTACCATTGCCAGTATAATAAAATAATTAAATTAATTTACGCATATATTTATTATAAATATTTAATGAAAAGTGGCGTCTACATCATATTGCTCATTTCCTCATGTTAATTTGGTCATTTATTAATCATTATTTTAATCATCATTAAGAACCAACTGCGGTGCAAAGAATAAATTAGACTGAATTAGACTCCATTTGACCCAGGACACTTACATGGTGGCAGATCGGCTATTTTCGGGAGGAGGAACTCCTGGCGTAAATGTCGCAGCTTGTCGTACTTATCGAAGAATTCAGCCACTTGGATGGATGTGGAACCGCAGCCCAGCTGTGCACACACTCTCTCAATGACGTCCAGCGGAGAGCCTCCTTCCAGGAGATCCATGTCTAAAACACAGAGACCTGACAGACTGTCCATCACCCGACTGCATCTCTGTGGTTCTATTCAAAGATAGTACAGATACGACTAACTAAACCAAAACTTACCTTAACTAACAATGGAGAAGTGGCTTTCGGTTCCAATCGGAGCTCGAGGCAAGAACAGAGTGGAGTCTGGAATCTGAGATGACATGCTTATGAGGGGTAACCTTTCACCGGTGTGTGTAAATATTAAGATAAGCTAATGATTGGCAGCCATATTGCTCATCTGTTTACTCTGAGCACGGAGGAGGCTTTAATACAGTAAAGTTTAACTGTAACTTCACTGTAACTTCACTGTGACTGGCGTTAATTATTCAGAGGTTGATTTTGCTTAGACTGAGGTTAAAGTGCAGAAGACAGAATGGTAAAGGATGACTGAACTGTGTGTGTGTATGTGGGTGTGTTGGTTACGCTTGTGTGTGTTTGTAAATCATTTCTTGTATTTCAAATGTCAACAACCTTATATAGCTCCAGCATCCCGTGCACTTTGCATATATATATATATATTTATATCAAATCCTGGTGCAGAAATTTGGCTGCTCTAAATTGCCCCTATATTATGTGTGTGTGTGTGTATATATGTATATGTATGTATATATAAATGTATATATATATATATGTATATGTATGTATATATATGTATGTATGTATGTATGTATGTATATATATATATATATATATATATATATATATATATATATTCATTCATTCATTATCTTCCGCTTATCCTCTATTAGGGTCGCGGTGGTGTTCCCCATGCCCATCCAGGGGAGAACGTCTCGGGCGCTGGGCAGATAGACCCAGGACAGGACGCCGATCCATCGCTGGGCACACACTCACTCACACATACACACTCTAAATTGGGCAATTTGGAGAATTCAATTAACTTGATCCATGTTTTTTGGACTGTGGGAGGAAACCGGAGAACCCGGAGGAAACCCATGCAGACACGGGGAGAACATGGAAACTCCACCCAGATGGGGATTCGAACCGGGAATCCCTAGCGCTGAGAGGCGAATGTGCTAACCACCGCCGCTATATATATATATATATATATATATATATATATATATATATATATATATATATATATATATATATATATATATATATATATATATATATCCATTCATTATCTTCTGTTTAATTCTGTACTAGGGGCACAGGGGGGGGCCTGGTTCCTCATGCCCATTCAGGGAAGAATGTTTCAGGCGCTGGGTAGATGCACTCAGGACCAGGCGCCAATTTAATGCTTGGCTCACACTCACTCACACAGACACACTCTATATGGGGCAATTTGGAGAATTCTATTGACCTTGATCCATGTTTTTGGACTGTGGGAGGAAACCGGAGAACCCAGAAGAAACCCACCCAGCATTGGGGAAAACATGGAAACTCTATTCAGATCGGAATTCGAATTTGAATTGGAATCCCTAGCGCCGACAGGAGAACGTGTTAACCACTAAGACACCGTGCTCATGTGTGTGTGTGTGTGTATGTATATACACATACATAAGTATCAACGCACATGCAGTAGCACACACACATATGTATATATAGTCGGTCAGCAATTCAGGTTCCTTCACCAAAATGATTCTGTAATTGTACTTTTCCTTTGTTTATTTCAATGTAGTACTTCGTTCATGAACCAAAAGTAATAAGAAATGCAATATAGTGGCTTCTTCAGAATCCTAACCTTTTGCGTAAACGCAGATGTCTGGTTTTAATTACCGTAATATTCTGCTTAAGCTGTAAACCCTTTATTCATCAGCTCACAACAACATACTGCATTGTTTTGTCACAATAATAAAATGAATTCCACTTACAGTCCTCACTCACTCAGAGAGGCCTCTAACAGACTGAACTCTGCTGTCTGCTGATTCAACCAGTACAGAGTTGTTGATCCCGGAGGGTGTTTCTGTTTAACGAAAACCTGCTGCCTGTTCGTAACAACCATCATTGCACTAAAAAAACCTTTACTTTGAATTACAACCCCAACCTTTGGTCATTACTGAAACTCCACACCTATAAGCTGAATGGGTTTAATGACTCCTGACCATAAAAGTGACAGAACTCCATCTCAGGCAGGATTCTGCTTTGTTTGTGGTGTAGATACATCATACTATATGCCAACATTCACTGTAATATCATAGCTCCTCCACCTTGCACCACCATGTGTGAACTGGATGTGTTTTGGGAACATGTGGATGATGAGTTGTGTACATTTGGGTCACTAATGGCTCTGATATAGGCAGCGGTGGCACATGTGTGCCAGATGTGTTTGATCAAATGTGTTTGGGACGTGTGGGTCACCTTCAGCCGGTGCCACATCTCAGCCAGACGTGCCCCACCTCCTGCTGAATATTTCTTTTAGAAAAAGTATGTCCTTTAATGGGGATAGACATCTTTACTGGTTTATTTTATTACTAAATGTGGAACTAAACATTACATTTATTTATATACATTTATCCATCCATTATCTTCTGCTTTATCCTCTATTAGGGTCGCGGGGGGGTTCCCCATGCCCATCCAGGGGAGAACGTTTCGGGCGCTGGGCAGATACACCCAGGACAGGGAACACACTCACACAGACACACACACTCTATATGGGGCAATTTGGAGAACTCAATTGACTTGATCCATGTTTTTGGACTGTGGGAGGAAACCGGAGAACCCAGAGCAAACCCACATGGACACGGGGAGAACATGGAAACTCCACCCAGATTGGGATTCGAACCAGGAATCCCTAGCACTGAGATGCGAACGTGCTGACCACTAAGCCACCGTGCCGCCTATATATTTATATTCATTCATATTTAATAATAATGACATTGTTTTCTGACAACTGAACATCCAGCTGAAAAGGTTTCTACTACTTTAGATGAAGTAACTTTACCTACCTACCTACCTATGTCACTAATTATCTACCTACATATATACAATTATATTTAATAATAATGACATCGTTGATTTTGACTACAAACAGCTGAAAAAGTTTCAGCCTACCTACAAACCAATCAACCAACCCACCTACCTATCTGTAATCCAATTCATGTATTACCTTTTACAAAACATTTATAGCTGTACAGTAATTCTAATAAATTATGGATGAGTCGGTGAACAGTTTGCTACTATTAATGCAACATCCATAGTGTTTATGATGGTTTGTGATTGTGAAATTGTAAAAGCCTATACGGTCGAGCAACAATGAGTGTATTAAAGCTTGACCATCCTACATAGAGAGACCTATGATGCACTAGTCGCTGTGACGAAATCTTTATTGCGTGGAAGTATATAAGGTAAATGTACCTTATTTATTGCCTTTACTCATCCAAAGAACTTTTCCTATTGGCTGGAGATGATCAGGTACACACCTACTGCTTACCAAAATCACTATAAAGCAGGTGGAAGAACAGCAGCCGTCCTGCTGGAGGTTCCTTCACATCAGTCACGATGGTGAGTACTCCGATTTTGTACATGTTTTTAATTGTAATTTAATTGTAATTAATTATATATATATATTTGTTTTAAGTGAGTGGTTGAACAGTAGTGATAAATTTATTGACAATAATGATTTATATTTTTAATGCTAAAAAAAAGATTTTTAATATATTAATTCATTCATTCATTAAATGGACAAAGTATTGGGACAAACCTCTTAATTAGTCTCGTGGTCACATGTGTATAAAGATATGCACCTGCTGATGTATTTTCCCACAAGGGTATAATCTAATATTGTGGGAATAGTTTGGGAAAGGACTTGTCTTTACCTGAATGACTGCCACTTTGCACAAAGCGAGGTCTATGAAGGTGATTTTGCTGTAGAGGACCTTGAGTCCTGTTCTTAACCTTATTGAGCACCTTTATAACAAAGTGCAATGGAGAGAAGTGGAAGCTGTTAAAGCTGCACGGTGGGAACAACAACGAGATGAAATACAATCTCCTGTGATGTGTGGATGTCTAACTAAAATACAGTTTGGTTGTTTAATGTTCACATGTATTGTTCTGCAATGTCAAGGCTTATTAACAGAAGAATCTCTAAGCCGACTTCCTCCTGGTGGCTCTTAATGTCAGCGTAATTTGGGTTGATCATTAACGATGGGTTTGGCAGGACAAAGATAAGAGGTTTTCACATCACTGACACCGTACACAGTCGTAAAATTCCTGCAATTGATTTATACTGATCACCGAGGCTGAAGTTACGCAATTCAGTAGAATCAAATTGGGTTTCTTCCTTTTTGTTAATTTCGCATCTCACCATCATCCGCTTAACCCTTTGCTAGTGTCCAATTTTCAAGTGGAATACCCAGGGTGCCAATCCATTGCTGGGCAGTCACACAGACATTTGCCTTTAATGCATGGATTTGAACCGGAGAACCTGTAGGAACCCCAGGAAATGGGGAAACTCCATCCAGATCTGGATTTAAACCTGGATTTCCAGCACTGAGAGTGCTAACCACGACATTGTGCCGCCATTATTATTTGGATGGTTGGATATAGTAACTGAGCTAAATTCCTGTTCTCTTTCCACCCGCAGGTTTTCACAGTTAAGGATATGAGCTTTAAGGCTGGCCAGGAACTGACCATCTCTGCCAAATCCAAAGCAGGCTGCAATATGTAAGTGCACTTAGAACCTCAGCGCTGTAACCTCCGCGGTATGGACAATGTATGATTCAGAACCCACGTTTGCTGGTAGAAGCCCATAGTTTGGGTAAAAAGAACATTGGACCCATTTGGTGTGGGAGATATTATTAACAATATATTTACTCTGATAATTCTTTTGTAGGTTCTCCATCAATATTGGTCATGACTCGGACAACGTAGCACTCCACTTCAACCCTCGCTTCGACTTCCAGGGTGACAGCAAGCTGATCGTGTGCAATTCTAACAGGGGAGGATGGGGTAGTGAGCAAAGGGAGCAGTGCTTTCCCTTCGAGCATGGAGAGAGCTTCAAGGTTCTACTCACACACACACACACACACACACACACACACACACATACAGAGGCCACAGCCTGGTTTCTGCACCTTCAGAAACATTTCTGCAATTCATAAGTGTATATATATATACATATATACATATATATATCCATGGGTTCCCATGCCCATCCAGGGGAGAACGTTTCGGGCGCTGGTCAGATACACTCAGAACAGGACGCCAATCTATCACTGGGCACACACTCACTCACACAGGCACACTCTATATGGGACCTTGATCCAGGTTTTTGGACTGTGGGAGGAAACTGGAGAACCCAGAGGAAACCCACGCGGACACGGGGAGAACATGGAAACTCCACCCAGATTGGGATTCAAACCGGGAATCCATAGCGCTGAGAGGAGAACATGCAAACCCCTGATGAAAAGCCACCGTGCCACCCTAATAAGTATATATATATATATAGGCGGCACGGTGGCTTAGTGGTTAGCACAATCGCCTCTCAGCGCTAGGGATTCCCGGTTCGAATCCCCATCTGGGTGGAGTTTCCATGTTCTCCCCGTGTCTGCGTGGGTTTCCTCCGGGTTCTCCGGTTTCCTCCCACAGTCCAAAAACATGGATCAAGTTAATTGAATTCTCAAAATTGCCCAATTTAGAGTGTGTATGTGTGAGTGAGTGTGTGCCCAGCGATGGATTGGCGCCCTGTCCTGGGTCTATCTGCCCAGCGCCCGAGCCCCCCCCCCCCCCCCCCCCCCCCCCCCCCCCCCCCCCCCCCCCCCCCCCCCCCCCCCCCCCCCCCCCCCCCCCCCCCCCCCCCCCCCCCCCCCCCCCCCATATATATATATATATATATGTGTGTGTGTGTGTGTGTGTGTGTGTGTGTGTGTGTGTGTGTTTCATGGCAAGGATAGGTTAAATGTGGAGGATCACTTTACTTCGTTCCACTCTTATCATACAGATGTACTTTGTATTTTTTGGAATTCTGGAATTCTATCTCTGAGCATTTTTTAACTATTTTACATTTTATTTTTTACAGCTTACATTTAGCTTCAACAACGACCAGTTTTACATCAAACTCCCTAACGGCACCATGATGAGCTTTCCCAACCGCTTCGGAGACGACTGCTTCAAACACATTGACGTGAAGGGAGACGTCAAGGTTGCCAGCATTAAGATTAAATAACTCTTATGTAAGACGTGATGAATGTCTCTGCAGTTGAACTGAGTCAACTATCGAATGATGAATGTAACACAGTTCTGAATTTGCTAATAAACAGCTGGTGTAACACGTGTCCGGGGCATGAATAGGTAACTCGCTAGCTAATTAGCCAGTTATAGCTATAAAGCAGCCAAAAAAAGTTGGGTAAAGTTTATTAGTGTAGCATTAAAACACACAATGAGGGCTGGAGACACAGAGGGACCCACAGATCATGATCCATCAGCCCACATTTCAGTATATTCTCCAGGACACATTGACAATTAACAGAGACGAGCCACAGGTGGCTTTCCTTTCACCTCACCTACCCTCCTGGCTCCGCCCCTCCACCAGTGCCTCCATTTTGTAATGTGGTAACATTAAGATCCCAATGGGTTTTTGGCTCAAAACTTAATCTATGGATATTTTTTATTGCAAATACTGTGATAAACAGTCCTGAGGTCATGATTAAGGAAGACAGTGATGCCCCCTGACACTGTGGTGGCAGCAAGACTGAGGGATTGGTCAAGCCAAATCAATGGAGCTAAATACAAGGTGAGTAGACCGGATGTATCATGCAATAGATGAGGATGATTTGAAGCAGTGTTGGTTTTGTGTGTATTTGTATATATATATATATATATATATATATATATATATATATAAAAGGCGGCACGGTGGCTTAGTGGTCCTCTGGGTTGTCCGGTTTCCTCCCACAGTCCAAAAACAAGAACCAAGTCAATTGAGTTCTCCAAATTGCCCCATATAGAGTGTGTGTGTGTGAGTGTGTGCCCAGCGATGGATTGGTGCACTGTCCTGGGTTTATCTGCCCAGCACCCGAAACGGCATGGATGGGCATGGGAACCCCCCCCCCCCCCGCGACCCTAATATAGGATAAAGTGGAAGATAATGAATGAATGAATATATATATATATATATATATATATATATATATGGTGTGTTGGTTATATATACAGTATATGGTTAGGTCTGCAGTTCAGTGTATTGAGTCTACTGGGTGCTTATGTGCATATAAAACTGTTTGTGGTTTCACCATTGACAGGAGGAAATTGTGTAAATGCTGTGTTCTCTACCCAGATGAGAGTGATGCAGTGTTCTCTGTCTTAATTTAGACACACGTCAGTTTTTCAGTTCTGTACCTTTTCTAGTAAAACACACACTCTCACTGCCACATGCGCTGCTGCGAGGTCCATGTTTATGGCTTAGGTTCCGGGTTTTAACCTCAGTGTTTGCAGAGTCAGAGTGTAAAGTTAACCACAAAACATCTTCGTGCTCACTTCACTGCAGTGAGGTTCGCTGTAGTCAAAACACTCCGTCCTTTAACCTGGATACAAGACAAACACGAAACTCTGCAGCACACGGCAAAGTAAAAAAATAAATAAAAAAAAAACAGGCCATGCTCATTCGATGTGATGGTGATGGTACTCTCTCACGTCTGTTCCAGTTTGTTGCTTAATGGGAATGAAGTCAGGGTTCTTCGCATGCAGCTGGAAATCTGGGACCTTTTTTAAACTGTTGTTGGGAGCATTAGAACATTACTGTTCTTCAGTATGGTTTCATATACTACATGGACTACTTGTAGATATGTTCCTTTCTTTGCAATTAGATCAGCTTTCATTCTTTAAAGAGGTCTTTATAAGATTTTGGATTGTGCCAACCAGAGACGAGTGAGATGAGTCTCAGTTCCAGTTCATGCCAACGATGCTCTGTGGTGTTGAGATCAGGTTCAAGTTGTCATACCTTCAAACACGTTACATTGCTTACACACACACACTATATATATATATATATATATATATATATATATATATATATTGGGCCTTCCCCAAACTTTTTTTTGTACAGTATTGGAAGCATACATTTGTCCTAAGTACACAACTTATATATATATATATATATATATATATATATACACACACACACACACACGCACGTGCCAACGGGACTGATGGAAACGCCTAATTTCAGTTCTCTGGTTTTCTCCCACTGCTCCCACTGGTGTTCTCTGGTTTTCTTTTTCCACCATAAACATGGATTCAATATGAAATGGCTGCTCTATATCAGCCCTTAATTGCCCTGTAGTGAGTGTGAGTGTGTGCCCCCCAATGGATTGACGCCCTGTCCTGGGTGTTTCTGCCCAGCGTCCAAAATGTTGCCCCCCCCCCCTTGTCAATAGTCCCTAGTATAGGCTTAAGCAGAAGATAATGAGATGAGATGTTTAAATCTTCAGTTTAAAATGTTTAAAGTTTCAGTTCCACCCCTTTGCCAGAGTGGGCGCTTGAGCATGGCCCTCAACTCACAGTCCTGCTCTTTGTCCCCAAATATCAAGTTGAGATACCTGCAAGATTCTTTGGGTAAAAGTCATGCGTTTAAAATAGCATCCTTTAAAACTGTCTATGGATGATGCATTTTATTACCATAATGGATTTAATTATCCCAGTGATTGTGGTGTTCAGTTTATTATAAGCCACAAGTCGCTCCATCATCATCACCTGTACGATCGGCGTTATTATCCGCTGACGCTGCTGAGCAGAGATAATTTACACTGCTCCTCGAAAAGACTCCGGACCAACTGTGAGGAATTTGGCAGCTTGGAAAAACATTCCATGGAGGAGTGAAGGTACATGCACATCCAACCAGGAGTTTTCCATGACGACTCACAAAATAACATCATGGACAAAAGTATAAGGACATACCTCTAAACTGACAACTGTGTGCTTCCAACTTTGTAAAAACAGTTTGGGGATTTGTTTTTGGGTTCTCCAGTTTCCTCTCACAAAAACATGGATTCAAGATAAATTGCTTTAAATTACCCCTATGTATTCTGAGTGTATGTGTGTGTGAGTGTGTACCCAGCAATGGATTGGTGCCCTCTCCTGGGCGTATCTGCCCAGCGCCCGAAACTGCCCCCATAGAGAGAGTCCGTCAGAATGGATGAATAGATGGATTTTTATAACAGTTTATTATGATAAAATAAGGTTCCCAGCATTAGAAAAACTGAATGATCTGCTTTAACATGTTAAAAGTCTCCAAAAAAACTTCATGTGACATTTTACTAAAGAAATCAACACATTTTATGGCAAGTTCAATGCAAAATGTTCTCAAATAGTACCTTCTCGTTTACAACTTGCCAGTTTGTCTCATTTCAGACGAACTCCATTTAAAAAATATTAATACCTCAACAGAATCCAGTCTGCGGAGGTGGATGCAGTGGAAACTGTAGTAGAATGGGTCAGTCGATGGGTTATGGTTAACGAGTCTTACAACCTGAAGGTCCCCGGTTCGATTACCAGTCCCATCAAGTGCTATGGCTGAAAATCCCTTGGGCATGGCACCTAACCCCAAAGTGTTTGATTCACTCAGTGTATGTATGTGTTTTACTTCATTGATGGGGTAAATGTGGAGGACAAAAGCATGTGTGTAAATACAACAGGCAAAATAACCCCTCCCCCCACCCAGAAGTGACACGTCACCCATAATATTTGACAAAAATATATGATTTGGGCAGCACAGTGTTGTAGTTGTTAACATGTCCGTCTCTCAATGCTGGGGATCCAGATTCAAATCCCGATTTGGGTGGAGTTGTCATGTTCTCCCTGTGTCCACGTGGGTTTTCGCTGTGTTCTCTGGTTTTCTCCCGCAATCCAAAAATATGGTTTCAAGGCTTCTCTAAATTGCCCCTTTATAGAGTGTTTATTTGTGAGCCCATTGATGGATTGGCACCCTGTCCCGGATATATCTGCCCAGCGCCCATGCTCTCCTGGACAGGCATGGGATAATACCCACCACCCTAGTGAAGGATTAAGTGGAAGATGATAAGATGGTAGAAGAATAGATGAGATGAAATGAAATTTTTCATGGTGGTGTTTTTTTTGGTGTTTGTTGGTGGTGTTTGGATGCAATTGGTTTACATGTATGCCTGGTGCTGGATTCTTGCCAGCCTTAAAAGGTGAACCTGTAAAACCAAACTTTGGCTAAAGGCTTGATTCTTGTACCTCTCTTCCCTTTAACCATCTCAAAACTATTAATTATTAAAACCAAAGTCATGCATTACTTGAGGCCTGGTACTAACTCTTGGACTACAAGTCCTGTACCGCACATGACCACCGACCCCGAGGCCAGGTCGATGCGACTGGAGGCCGACGTCTGCGCCCTCTGTGCCAGGTAGTCCTTGTAGTTCCGCGTGAGCAGAGTGTAGAGCAGTGGGTTGATGCAACTGTTCCCGTACGTAAGGCATGTCACAAAGAAGTTGACGTAGGTGTGCACAGCAGGATTCAGGGTGCGTAGCGGTTCAGCCGAAAACAGCTTGGCCATTTGCCAGCCCCAGAAGGGCAGGAAGCATGCCCAGTAAGCGACCACAATGCTGAAGATCATGCACACCACCTTCTGCTTGAGTCTTTTCCTCCTGGATGGCGTCGAGGAACTGGTGAGAAATAGACTGCTCCTGTTGGCTGAACCAGCCTGAGTAAGATTGGACTGGGCCGTCCAGTAGCGCCGTGCCAATCCCACGTAAAGCATAACCATGACCAGTCCTGGGATCAACATGCTGGTGAGGAAAAGAACAGTTAGGTACGCTTTAAAAGCTTCGGAAGTCCAGGTTGGAAAGCAGATCCGTTTGACGAGTCCAGAAGCTCCTGGACGCCCCTCCCGCAACCGGATCATGACCATCATGGGCATCGTGAGGGTTAAAGCAGCACTCCAGATGCCCAGTGCTGCAAGCCAGTGCCGTTTAGCAGAGTCTGCGGCGGATCTGCGGGCTCGGAATGGTGCCGCCACGGCACGGTAACGTTCCAGGCTCATTGCCACTAACGCAAAAACACTAGCGTGCATGGTAAGCAGGTCGACACTCAGCAGAACCCGACAGCCAGTTTCGCCAAATAGCCAGTCGTGGGCGAAGTAGGTACACACAACAAATGGGATGGTACCCAAGTAAAGGAGGTCCGCCGCTGCCAGATTGATGATGAAGACGTACATGGAGCCGGAGCGGCGCAGCACCGCCGAGCGCATCACCCCCAGGGTGTAGACATTTCCTGCCACGCCAAGGATGCACATGGTGATGAGTGTTGCGCCAAGAAGTGGAGTTACCCACACTATGCCCATTCCACCTCCGCCCAAGCCACTTCCTGCTCCAGTACTGGTTAAGTTGTGGCCAGGAAGGGCTGAGGCATTGGGGCTGGGCACCAAGCTCATGATGCGCAGAATGGAGGTCGACCGGGAGGAACCAACAAAAATTAGGCGCGCCAAAATTTCAGAATTGTCCGATCCATTCCGTTAGAATCCTAGTTTGGCATTTAACAATAAAAATAACGCCCTGCCGTCTCTGGGAACTACGGACTAGTCCTTAGAAATGCTAACGCAAGAGTCTTCAACAAAGCCATGTTCTGATTGGGGATGGTCACGGATCCAAACCTCGTTGTCCTGGAGACACCTCTGCAAAAAGACCGGGTTCTCTGACTTCCTTCATCTGCGATGCCGATGGCTTCCAATCTTTCCATCCAGGGTTTGAATTCCGGGTTCCTTAATCAAAGTTCTTAAAGAGCCTCCACGATGACCACAGTCCGCTCGGTCCCTCGGTTCTGTTTCCTTTGCTCTGCTCTTCGTCCAGCGGTTCTCTCTACCCCACCTCTCAAACCTCCCACTCTCACATAGGTGCAACTGAACATGACTTTAGATTTAGGAGAGGCTCACTTTGGGCTGACCGACTCGCTTTTGAACACCAGGGTGCCAAATCGAGAACCATTGACTGGAGACTCGTACAAACAGGATTCAGGTCTTGTCCAAACCAATGTCCTCTCCACTCTACAACAAACCACATGACTCGTTTGCTTTTTATATTTAATCTGTGCTTACCGACACTTTAAAGATACTTTTACAACGGTACTTTTTAAAAAGTCAACTTTAATATCGTTTATTATGGCACTGATATCCATCTGTCTTTGGGATTGGGATAACGTGATGGAACTTTTAATAGTGACAAACACCCGAAGGCCTCGTTCCGTTTTCTGGGCCAGGACTGCAGATACACAACCCTCACCAGGATCCTCACACTCCTGAATCATACGAACCCAACTTTACATGATGTTCTAACGTTCTGATCTTCTGTTAACGTCGTTAAGGCATGAGAACTGGCATAGCGCAACAAAAGAACAAAAGAATATAAAGGATCCCGGTTGGCTTGATCTCACATTACATTGATACAGCACACACTTTGTTCAAAAAATAATACATTTAGTGTTTTATTTTCAGAGACTTTAGTCACGTTTGGGGTCGTAGGCCACATGCCTCCATCGTCGGGTCTCCATCAGTGTTTGTGTTTGAAGAGCGCCTCCACTGAAAGCGAGAGATCGGGAATGTTAACGTCTATAAACACGCATCGTGTTAGGAATGCTAACGATGGCGGGCGTACTCACTGCTGTACTCCTGCGGTGACATCTGCAGACTGATGATGTGGTTAAAGTGCTTGAGCCAATCCTGTTGCTCCACCTCTGTCTCGCAGGTGAACAAGAAGCTGCGCTCGGGAGTCACTATGGTGATGCCGTGTTGCCAGACGCAGTTGCGCTGGGTGCCCGCGGGTAAGCCGGCGCTGACGCTGTACCCCAGGTCCCTGTGACCCAGGAACACCTCGCCCTTTGCAAAAGCATCCTGTTAAAGGTACAAACACAAACAGACTGCGGTGTAAACACCTTACATTTAGCAAAGCAATACCACTTTAGGGGCGGCACAGTGGCTTAGTGGTTAGGACGTTCGCCTCTCAGCGCTAGGGATTCCCGGTTCGAATCCCCATCTGGGTGGAGTTTCCATGTTCTCCCAGTGTCCGCATGGGTTTCTCCGGGTTCTCTGGTTTCCTCCCACAGTCCAAAAACATGGATGAAGTTCTCCAGATTGCCCCATGTAGAGTATGTTTGTGTGCGTGTCTGTGTGAGTGAGTGTGTGCCCAGTGATAGACTGGCGCCCTGTCCTGGGTGTATCTGCCCAGCGCCCGAAACTTTCTCCTCTGGATGGGCATGGGGAACCCCCCGCGACCTTGATATAGGATAAAGCGGAAGATGACGAATGAATAAATACCACTTTAGACCGTGGACTAGTGGTTAGCATGTCCGCCTCTCAACGCTGGGGATCTAGGTTCGAATGCCAATCTGTGTTTCCATGTTCTCCGGGTTCTCCGGTTTCCTCCCAAAGTCCAAAAACATGTCAATGGTCACTTGGAAGTTTTAAATACCCCCAATATTGTTTGTGTGTGTGTGCCAAGTGCCCAAATGTTCTAAGTGTTCTCTGAGCTTCTGTAAACTGCCGTAACAAACGAACTGTGCATACATCTTTAACTCCATGAGATAGATCTCCACCACACGCTCCATCCTCATGCCCAGAGGAATGCGGTAGTGATGGTATCTCTCGCACATTCTGCTCACATGCACTTTAGAAGAACATTCCTACCAGTGGATCCTTAAAGTACATCAGCCTTCGGTGGTCCAGAGTAAACCAGCGCTTCTTAAACCCCTCGGTTTGCTGCGGAATCAGAGAAAAGCCAGATTAATACAAAGGTATGAGAGAGAGAGAGAGAGAGAGAGAGAGAAAGCAATTCATTTAATCCAACATGCAACGTCTGCTTAGCTTTGATGTTCCAATTCATCTCACTTTTGTTTAAAGACACCGAGTTCATCTTAAGGGTGTTGGATGGGGTTCAAAAGTTTGGCCACGCCCCCTTCTCACTCCATTCTCTATGTCCTCCACTTACCTTATGTATGGACTTTGTAGTTTTATAATTATAGACTGTAGTCCATCTGTGTTCTTTGTTGTTGTTAGTCCTCTGTTGGTTCTCTGTTCTCTATTATTCAGAACAGGTATCATTTGGGTGGTGGATTGTTTATGGTCAGTTCTGCAGTGACACTGATGTGGTGAGTGTGGTGCTGTAGTTTTATCTCTCCACCTCAGTGACACTGCTGGGATAGGAACAATGCCCCCACCAAATAACCCCTGCTCTGTGGTGGTACTATTGGGTTCTGACCATTAGAGAACAGAGTACACAGTATGTACTGTAGAACACACACAGATGGACTACAGTCTGGAATTGTAGAACTACAAAGTCCATCTTCACAGAAAGTGGAACTGAGAACACAGACAATAAGAGGAGCAGTAAGGGGGCGTGTCCAAACTTTTGACTGGTTCTGTTTTTAGCAGCGGCAAAGGGAGGTAATGAAAAGCCCGAATTCAATATTTAATGTTGTTCAACTAGCACTTGTGTAAGCACATGGGGGGGGATGTAATGAAATAATCTTGCCTAATGACGGTTTATTGACTTTATTGATGTCACCAGGTTAACAGAACTTCTGTAGGGAACATTATAAACTGTATTTCTGCAAAGCTTTAAAGTGTGCATTCAGAGACTGCTGTCTGTAAAGAAGGGCGTCTGTTGCATTAGATGGGAAGTATTAACTGTAATAAATGCGGTCTAAAAATGTCCACTCAATCTATATGTTCATTCATTCATTATCTCCCGCTTATCCTCTATTAGGGTCGCGGTGGGGTTCCCCATGCCCATCCAGGGGAGAACGTCTCGGGCGCTGGGCAGATAGACCCAGGACAGGGCGCCAATCCATCGCTGGGCACACACTCACTCACACAGACACACTCTATAGGGGGCAATTTTTTGAGAATTCAATTAACTTGATCCATGTTTTTGGACTGTGGGAGGAAACCGGAGAACCCGGAGGAAA
>JAFMOD010000114.1:3655939-3694700 GCA_019802435.1 Corydoras maculifer
CCCAGCGCCCGAAACGTTCTCCTCTGGATGGGCATGACTACGTGAACCTAGTAGAGGATAAAATGGAAGATAATAGATGGATTTCTTCTGGTAGTGTTAGCTAAAAGTATGATTTAAACACTATGATGACGCTGTGATGAACGCTGCATGATGCAATGAAACCAACTGAGAATTACAGACACAACTGACTGTGTGGAAGTAAAAAAATAATAATAATAATAATAAAAGACAGAGCCGAGATTGTTGGCTACAGCCATAACAGCGACCCCTACTGGCTGATTTAAATAACCAGGGACGGGGGATGTGGGAGATTGTAACACCGCTCTTCTTCACATCATGTTTAGCTCTGTGGTTTCTATAGAGAATGACGTGGGCATGAATACTTTGTCGTTTCTGGCTTGATTTGGTTTTGTGTGTGTAAGACAAAAATATGGTCAGTTTGTGATCTCTGTTGCCTCACTTTGCTGTTTTCGTGATAAAGAAAGATGTTGCGCGTGCTGTAGTCTTTAAGGTAGGTGATCTGAAGGCCGTTGGGGTTGCCGATCTTGTCCGGCTGGAAGGAGGCGTTGATGGTGTCCACTTTTATTACGGCTTTAGGCTCTTTGGCCTGCAGGGAAACCAAAATGGATAGGGAGGTTCAGTCAACAGCGTTACAACAACCACAACAGCACTCACTTCATTAGGTTCCTCAGTTATTGTCCTGTTATAAATGGACTTTGTAGTTCTCCATTTTGTAGTCAATTCATCAGTCATCACAGGACACTAACACCACCATCCCAGTGTCACTGCAATGCTGAGAACGACCCTCCACCCAAATTACTTCTGCACTGTGGTGCTCTTATGGAGGGTTTGGATTGTTAGTAGAAAGAAACAGACAGATTACGGACTGCAACTGTAGCACTCCACGTATAGGATGAGGAGAACCTGTTAAAGTGACGGCTGAGTGTATACGATGCATGTTATAATTTGAAGCTTACATCGACTTTGGTGAAGTACTTGAGCGTTCCCTCTCTCTCGGACAGAACGAAGCGTCTGCTGAGGAACTGCCCGTTGTCCCGCCCCCTCTTCATCAGCACTCCATCTCGGTTGCCTGTGATGTCATTGAATAAGTTTTCTACTCACTGCTTTGCACCATAAAGAATAAGAGAGCTGCAAACGTAATAATATATGTGCCATCGTTGGGCGGGCGCACACACACACACGCACACACACACACATATATATATATATACACACACAAAAATGCTTGAACTGTGGGAGGAAACAAGAGAACCCGGAGGAAACCCACATGGACATGGGGAGAACATGGCGGGCGTGCTGACCACTACACCACCTCAAATCTCGAAGCAGCTTTATAGTGTTCTGAGCCTGTACTCCCAAAAACATGCCAAAGGGACAGTGGCAAGAAGAAACTGTTTATTTTAAACCTCCCTTGTGAGGACCTAGGCTTAGTGGAAGCTGCCTCCTCCGAGGGTGTTAAGAGCGCAGGACACCAGTGTACAGGTGTACGCCACCGAGCCGTCATACTGTGTTCGTCATGGCTGGGATAGGACGCAGTGGATGAACGTGAACAGGTTCTAAAGCCAGAATGAACGTCTGTAAACGATCTCTTGGCTCTACATTGATTTTCCTACTTTTGAGTCGGTACGTTGAGCTAGTTCACTGAAAACAACCAAAACTGAACGATGCGGCTGCTCCTCGCTTACCTTCCTCATACACCAGCGGCTTCCTGTCGGGGGTGAACTCCTCTCTCTCGTACTTGGCTTTGATCCATTGCTCCTTCAAGACTCTGAAATAAACAGAAAACCATCATCACGCCAAACACCAGCTTAAAAAATAAAGCTAATAATGTGATGATGTTTATACTCTTTATTTCTATCCATCCATCCATCATCTTCCATTTTATCCTCTACTAGGGTCGCGGGGTTTCCCATGCCCACCCAGGGGAGAATGTTTCGGGAGCTGGGCAGATAGACCCAGGACAGTGCGCCAATCTATCACCGGGCACAAACTCACGCACACAAACACACTCTATATGGGGCAATTTGGAGAATTTAATTGCCCTGAATCTATGTTTTTGGACTGTGGGAGGAAACCGGAGAACCCGGAGGAAACCCACGCGGACACGGGGAGAACATGGAAACTCCACCCAGATTGGGTAACCGTACAACGCCACCATCCCGCCCCGTTTTTAATTCCTCAGGCGTGGCGTCCTGTTTCGATACGCTGCACAGTGTGCAAAAGGTTTAAACCATCGATCTCGTTTAAAACATGTGTGTGATGGTAAACGGGACGACGTGTTCTTTAAAAGCAGGAACGTCAGCAGGTACCGTCAGCAATCGGTTCCACAGCAGGAGACCCATGAGTCACGTTCAGGGCAAACCAGAGACTGGCACCGCTGTGTTGGCAACTTACAAGCAGTCTTTGTGAGTGGGCTTGTAGTAGTACACTGGCACATGAGCCTCGTATTTACTCCTCGCAGCTTCGTTTCCTTTCTCCGCCAAAAACTGGGAACAAAAACAACGAATCGATATGTAGATCAGCAGAAATCATGACACAACCCGAGGAAATCAATAAAACACAACTGAAACCAAGAATTCACTCAGAGTCTTACTGTACGCAAAGAAATGATTTTATTGTTATATGTTGAACCTTAAGGCGGCACGGTGGCTTAGTGTTTAGCACGTTCGCCTCTCAGCACTAGGGATTCCCGGTTCGAATCCCCATCTGGGTGGAGTTTCCATGTTCTTCCCGTGTCTGCGTGGGTTTCCTCCGGGTTCTCCGGTTTCCTCCCACAGTCCAAAAACATGGAACAAGTTCATTGAATTCTCAAAATTGCCCCGTTTAGAGTGTGTCTGTGTGAGTGAGTGTGTGCCCAGCGATGGATTGGCGCCCTGTCCTGGGTCTATCTGCCCAGCGCCCGAGATGTTCTCCCCTGGATGGGCATGGGGAACCCCACCGCGACCCTAATAGAGGACTAAACGTGAGATAATGAATGAATGAATGTTGAATCTTACAACATTATTTAATCTAAACTAAAACCTTCTGGGTGGTTGACACTTTCGCCTCTCAGCTCCAGGGATCCAGGTTCAATTCCCAGTCTGAGTGGAGTTTCTATTGGTTGGTTCACTGGTTTCCTCCTACAGTCCAAAACCATTTGGAATTGGCCGCCCTAAATTGCCTCTATCTAAGTTGCCCCTGTATAGTGTGTGTATATGTGTGCCCAGCGATGCATTGGCACACTGTCCTGGGTGTATCTGCCCAGCACCTGACACGTTTCATACACCGTACGTATCCACCTCCTGCACAGTGCTGGTGGTGGTGGTAATATTAGGCCGTGGGAATGTTTATCTTGGTAGGACTGTGGCGTTGGTTAGTATTAAAGGGAACAGTGTCTGACAAAACATAACACCGTGTGCCAGACAGCTGAAGTCTTTGTGGGAGTGTGGGAGTGCCCAGCGATGGATTGGATTGGTGTACTTTCCTGGGTGTATCTAATCAGTGCTCAAAACGTTCTCCCATGGATGGGCATGGGAATCCCCCACCGCCCCTACTTAATTTGTTGAGAAATAAGGGAAAGATGTTAGATCTTGATAGATAGACCTTATTTATTTGGATGTTCTCATTAGGGGGCGCCACAGTGGGCAGATCCACATAGCTGACTTGATAATAGTTTTACCCTGGATGCCCTTCCCAATACCTCCATTGTGTTTGATGTATACACCTTTAAAAACTCAGTATGGGATTAGTGTCTATAGAAGATGGGAGAACCTGTGTTCTCTTCACCGGGGGTTAAACCTGGGGCTTTTTTTTATTAGGTGGAGGTGCTGGCCCCGGGGCCACCAAGTCGCCTGTAACTTAAATCAGTACATGCGTTATGTATGTTCGTTTATTTTGGAGTTATTATCATTAGTGAGTATTGAAACGGAATGCATGTCTAGAACATGGGCGGAGACCCACACAGGCACGAGAACGTACAGAGAGGCAAACCTCTGACCCATAATCTAAATTTGTCAAATTAGCTCAGGTTGGTTATATTAGGCTATTTTTCAGCTTCGACTTGACGGCTAGCTCGACTTGATGGTTTGGACCCGGATCAGTTCATGACCAATGCTTAAAAACTTAAGGGGCAGATTTAGATGGAGCATATAAACAAGGCTTTTAAGATACCTGCACTTCTGAATCCTCCCAGTTCGAGAGACGGATGGACTTCACCTTCCCGAGAGCGGGAATATTGCGGTGGATTCCAGAGCAGGCGAGACAAACGAACACCCCCAATGAACACGATCCCCATTCTGGATCTGAAGAACAGAAGTTGGTTAAATTAATAAGAATAAAAAATAAAAACGAACCCAAGAGACGTTTATAGAGGAAATACATAAGACGTTTATAAGAAATACTGTTTACGGCGTTTTAGGAAACTAGTACAGGAGCGAGTAAAGCAAGTGCGGAAGGTTGTGATTTAAAAACAAAGTTTGTTTATTAAAAATAAAAAGAATCTGTTTTGCAATGTAATCAGGTTGGTTGCTGAGTAACAGGATACCGGTGTAGTGCTCATCAGGGAATCAGTTTGCTGTTTGTATTATACTGTATTTACAATTAAGGTACATGATTTCAAACATTGTATTGTGTGTATGTGGTATTGTCAGTAATGTCACGGCTGGACAAACAGCGCAGCCAATCATATTTAAGGAGTGGAACTACCAGTTTTATAATAATCAATTAATATGTCAATACCAATTAAAAATGAAAAGCTATAAAGTTAGGAGACGAAGATTTGTTTTCACTGACGTCAGACTTCACATCACTGACTGACTGACCAACAGACTGACTGACTAACAGACTGACTGACCAACAGACTGACTGACCGCCTCCGTTCTAAAATCCATCCACACATTGAGGTCTAAAGCCTGAACCTGGTGTGAAATTAATTAGACATCCATAAATCCAAATCCTGAGTCTTTTTAATGCAGAGCTGTAGGAAGCAGCTGTGGAATCAGTGTTCCAGCTGTGTGTGTGTGTGTGTGTGTGTGTCTAATGGGTACACACTACAGTATATACTTATCTCAGGGTGACCACACCTGTAGGTTTAATCTGTCTCACTCACCACGGCTCAAATACACCACTGTTACAAGATCCACATGCAGTTAGGAACTAAAAACATTCAGTGTGAGGGGCTGTTCTGGAGTTTATAATCAAAGAACATGTACTGATCGCAAGTCGAACCCAAGATAAGATTTAAAACTTCTGAACGAAGAGAATGGATTCTACAAACAGCATGTTATTATGTTTTATTTTGTATTGCCATTATGGAAAATAGACACTTGATAATTATACAGTCTACGGCGATGTCCTGACTGTCCAGCCACTCATTGAGGATGAGCCTCGGGCGGTCCTCACAAGGTTTATTTCTAACAAACCAACAGCACTAGCAAATTTTACCTTGCCACTTTTGCTTTGGCTTGTTCTTCGAGAGTATAGGCTCAGAACACTGTCAACTGCATGACATTTGAGATAGTAGTGCTGTTAACATGTTCTCTTCTTAACGCTGGGGATCCAGGTTCGAATCTCGATCTGGGTGGAGTTTTCATGTTCTCTGGTTTCCTCCTAAAGTCTAAAAACATGGATTCAAGGTGAACTGGCTGCTCTATGTTGCCCCTATATAGTGTGTATATGTGTGTGCCCAGTGATGTATTGGCACACTGTTCTGGGTGTAGCTGCCCAGCACCTAAAACGTTCCACATTCCGTACGTATCCACCTCCTGCACGGTGCTGGTGCTGGTGGTAATATTAGGCCATGGGAATTTTTATCTTGGGAGGACTGTGCAGTTGGTTAGTATCAAAGGGAACAGTGTTTTCGACAAAACAACACCGTGTGCCAGACAGCTGACGGAGGCTGTGTGATTCACCTGTCGACATGGCAACGAAAAGCACCAATGCAAGAGCTTAACTGCAGGAAGGAGACTGTCTTTAGTCACTTAGTCAGAGTCCGGACTGAAATCGGATCAGCGACCGGTGTGAATCAGGAGCGTGTTCTGTAATCTGACTGAATTAAAGCAATCTGAACAAGACAGATAAATATGATACAGCCGCCCAGACCACTTAAAATAAGTGGCTTATTTCTCCAGCTTATTTGAATATTAAAGCATTACCACTGATGTCGTCATACCCTGTGTTTTTAAAAAACATTGTTCGCTGGGTTCCCTCTTATTCTTTCAGCTGTGCCCAATAGGGGGCGCCACACGCACATCCTTATTCTCCATCTTGTTCTGTTATGAGTATTCTCGGTCACCGCAAGTGACAGAGGAGGCATGCAGGTGGCATGTTCGCCCTTACGACATTCATAATTGTCCTTTTGCGCCCCCCCCCCCTGCCCCCCGGCCTTCCTCCTCTCCTCCTTAGCATGTGGCCAAAATGATCTAAAGCATAATGCATTAATAGCCTTAACATGCTACTTCAAAAGATATTTAAGTAAGGGGTGGCACGGTGGTTTAGTGGTTGGCATGTTCTCCTCTCAGCGCTAAGGATTCCCGGTTCGAATCCCCATCTAGGTGGAGTTTCCATGTTCTCCCCGTGTCTGCGTGGGTTTCCTCCGGGTACTCCGGTTTCCTCCCACAGTCCAAAAACATGGATCAAGTCAATGGTCTCCAAATTGCCCCATGTATAGTGTGTTTGTGTTGGTGAGTGTGTGCCCAGCGATAGATTGGCGCCCTGTCCTGGGTGTATTTGCCCAGCGCCTGAAACATTCCCCATGCCATCCCCTGGATGGGCATGGGGAACCCCCACCTGAGCTTCCTGTCTTCTTACAGAACAATGTGTACAGGCACATTAGGAAAACCGTCTGAATGAGAGTTCTTGCATCATAGAAAAAAAGATTTTGTTCTTGCGAGAATGACACTACGGTTATTGAGTCAGTGTGTGTGTGTGTGTGTGTGTGCAGGGTAGATGGGTCATGGGACGAATAATATCTCACGAAAGCAAAACTGAAACTTGTGGGTTTCCAAGATTGCAATGTCCCTTGAGGTCAGGGGGCGTGTTAAAATTCCAAACACCCAAAGCGTTAAAATGCGCTTTCAGTTTTTCATTAGAAAGAGAAGAACCTGCCAATTTCAGGGAGTGAAAAGGGAACTCCCACCACAACGCATTTCATTATAGGGGATTTACCCATCACCATGAACCAAACAGCTCCACCCACGGCCAATCAGGAACTTTTGACTGACATTTGACGGGTTTGAAACCTCATCATTTAGGTTTACAGTCCAATACCCTAACCCAAATAACCACACCCACTAACCACACCCACATTCTCCTAACATTGTAAGTTTTAACGCAGACTGTATTATGCAACAGCGATGGATTGGCTCCCTGTCCTGGGTGTATCTGCCCAGAACCCGAAACGTTCTCCCCTGGATGGGCATGGGGAACCTCCCCGCGACCCTAATATAGGATCAAGCGGAAGATAATGAATGAATGAATGAATTATGCAAATAGTTTTACTGATTACCCGAGTATTGACCTAGACTTTGTTTCCTGAAAGGTTTTTTTTTATATGACTAACTTGGGGTTTGAACCTTCATCTTTTAGGTTTACAGTCCAATACCCTAACCCACTAACCACACCCACATTCTCCTAACCTTGTAAGTTTTAACGCAGACTGTATTATGCAAATAGTTTTACTCATTACCTGAGTAATGACCTAGACTTTGTTTCCTGAAAGCTTTTTTTTTTTATATTAGTTACACACACACACACTCACACACACTATGCAAATACTACAATCCTTCACTGTTCTGCACTCTCTTCACTGTTGTGAACTCTGCTTCCGTGTGGTTCTCCTTCAAACCGAAATATTTCTCCTCGGACATGTTCATTCCTGCACAGAGGAGGCGCCTGAGTCAGGCGGCACCAAGAGATTATCAAAGTCCCGAAATGTTTTTCAAATTAAAACACTTTCCATTTTCCTGTTTATCAAAAAAATTTCCACTGGGACTTTTATTACGCAGTTACTACACATTGTATCGGAAACACACACACACACACACACACACACACACACACACACACACACACACACACACACACAGAGAGTACAAACGTCCTGGGATTCTCCTCTGAATCTCTAAATCAGGGTGTTTTTATTAAGTCCCATTAAAACGGGTGCAGAAAACCGAGCGGCTTTCTGGAAACAGTTTGGGGAAGGCCCAGCATGACAAAGCATCTTCCAGAAAGACACGGTTCAGTGCGTTTAGTGTGGAAGAAATTCTGTCCTGACCTCAATCCCATCAAACAACCATGAAATAAACTGTATATATATATATAATGAGAAAATGTGTGATGGTGATTTTTCAAGCTGTAGGTTGACCTGCTTCAGCCGGGATGGTCTGGACCACGTGACTAAAGAATTTGAGGGGGAAAACGTGTTGTTTGCGCAGCGGCCTGGTGTTTTGATGTCTCACACACGCACAGTATACACACATACAAATATACACACACTTATACACATACATATATAGACACATGTACATATACACTCTTAAACACATACACATATATACATACACACATGTACACATACATATACATACATAGACACATACACACATATACCCACTTAAACACATACACACACACACATATATACATACATACATACATACACACACACATATATACATACATATATACACACTTAAACACATACATACACACACACATATATACATACATACATATACATACACACACACATATATACATACATACATATACATACACACACACATATATACACATACATAGACACATACGCACACATACATATACATAGACACATACACACACACACAGACGGATCGGTGTATGGAGCACTCACCGGGGACGCCGCAGTCCGCACACGTGTCGTTGCCGGCTCTTTTGATGAGGTCCTTGAGCGCGCGCGCGGCTCTCTCGTTCACCGCCATGGCTCGCCCTCGCGCCCGCTTGTTCCGCCGGGGCCGCTCCCGAGCCGCACCTGGAGCGCGCGCGCCCGCGAGCGCGCACCCACGCACGCACGCACGCACTCACTCACGCACGCACAGGTACGCGAGTGTCCTGCTGGGAGATCCGACGGGAAGGAGAACGCGAGGGGCCCCCGGCGCGGAGAGTCAGACAGAGAATAAAGAGCCTCACCCAGCACCCAGCAGAGACGCCGCGCTCAGGAGGGAGCGTCTGTCTGGAGAGACGCAAACACTCGGAAGTGAGAGAGGTGGGAGGGGGAGAGAGAGACAGAGAGAGAGAGAGAGAGAGCGAGAGAGAGAGAGAGCTTGCAGTTCCTCTGTGGATGCGCGCGGATCAATGATGACGCATAACGAAAGCAAGTGCGCTCCGCCGGCACGCGCTCACATTTTATTATCTGTTGATATGAGTGCGCATCATTTGGGTGGTGGATTGTTTATTGTCAGTTCTGCAGTGACACTGATGCGCTGAGGGGGTGTATAGTGCGGCAGTGGCTGGAGTTTAATTTCTCCACCTCAGTGACACCGCTGGGATAGGATTGGATTGGATTAGATTAGATTAGATTAGCATTGATGTGTCTTCATATAATGAATAAAATTGCATTTGCAGCCTGAGGATGGCGTTCTGGCTCCAGGAGTCATACAGAACCAGTCAAACGTTAGGCCACGCCCACTTCTCGCTTCATCATCTATATCCTCCACTGACTTTGTAGTTTTACACTTACAGACTGTAGTCCATCTGTGTTCTTTGTTGTTGTTAGTCCCCTGTTTGTTCTATGTTCTCTGTTGGTCAGGAGCATCACAGAACAGGTATCATTTGGGTGGTGGATTGTTAATTGTCAGTTCTGCAGTGACACTGATGCGGTGAGGGGGTTTTAGTGCAGCAGTGCTGCTGTAGTTACATTTCCATCTCATTGACACTGCTGGGATAGGAATAATTTAGATTAGATTAGATTAGATTCAACTTTATTGTCATTGTGCAGAGTACAATTACAGGGCCAATGAAATGTAGTTAGCATCTTACCAAAAGTGCAATATATACGTTATTTACATAAAGTGCATCCATAACTGTGCCCGGTGCATGGAGGTGAAGTGTATAAATGTATATACATAATATGAACATCATCTAATATAAATATAATATATACGTAATATGAACATGATATAATATAAATATAATATACATAATATGAAAATGATCTAATTAAATATATGTGATATGAACATGATATAAATATAATATATACGTAATATGAACATGATATAATATAAATATAATATATATGTAATATGAACTTGATATAATATAAATATATATGTAATATGAACATGATATAAATATATACGTAATATGAACATAATATAATATAAATATAATATATATGTAATATGAGCATGATATAAATATATATACGTAATATGAACATAATATAATATATACATAATATGAACATGATCTAATTAAATATATGTAATATGAACATGATATAAATATAATATATACGTAATATGAACATGATATAATATAAATATAATATATGTAATATGAACATGATATAATATAAATATAATATA
Organism: Corydoras maculifer; assembly: GCA_019802435.1. Taxonomy (NCBI): domain Eukaryota; kingdom Metazoa; phylum Chordata; class Actinopteri; order Siluriformes; family Callichthyidae; genus Corydoras; species Corydoras maculifer. The sequence goes on from JAFMOD010000114.1 coordinate 3,666,508, forward strand.
TGTAATATGAACTTGATATAATATAAATATATATGTAATATGAACATGATATAAATATATACGTAATATGAACATGATATATGTGATATGAACATGATATAATATAAATATAATATATACGTTATATGAACATGATCTAATATGAATATAATATGAACATAGAACACCAACAGAGTTTCATAATTACAAACTAATCTTTATGGTATGTAAAGATATTGTTCTCCATTGGTCAGGAGCATCACAGAACAGGTATCATTTGGGTGGTGGATTGTTTGTCAGTTCTGCAGTGACACTGATGCGGTGAGGGGGTTTTAGTGCAGCAGTGCTGCTGTATTTTCATTTCTAGGAATATGATAGGAATATTGCACCAACCAAATAAGCCCTGCTCTGTGGTGGTACTGTTAGACTTCCAACCATTAGAGAACAGAGTACACAGTATGTACTGTAGAACACAAACAGATGGTGCCTGGTCCACCGTCGCCAATATAGTAAATCTCAACGGTGGTTGATGGGATTGAGGACAGAGTTGGGAAGATCGTTCCACCATGTTGCAGTGGTGAACGCCACGGAGTCAGTGACTTGTACTGACTTGTACTGAATGCAGCAGCTACAGGGAGCCAATGGAGGGAAGTAAGTAATGGAGTGACATCAGTTCTTGGGGGTTAAACACAAGTCGGGCTGCAGAGTTTTGAATTAGTTGAAGAGGTCTGATTGTGGAAGCTGGGATACCGGCAAGTAGCGCATTACAATAATGAATCCGGGATAGGACTAGGGCCTGAACAAGCAGTTGGGTAGGAAGGGTCTGATCTCCTTTATGTTGTAAAGAAGGAATCTGCAGGAACGGGAGGTTTTGATCACATGATCAGAGAGTTTAAGGTGGGAGTCTATTGTGAGACCAAGGTTCCGGACCGAATCGGTTGGGGAGATTGTGGAGCCGTCAATTTGAAAGGTCAGGTCGTGATGGATTGACATGACAGTTACGAAAGTGTATGTGTAATAAACTAGTAATTATCACGCTGTTTCGTCATTTTAATTGGTGCAGCATTCACTGTTGATAATTCACTGCTGAATTAACCTTCTATTTGCATTTTGAACAACTGTATGCAATTCAGCCGAATCATTTTGGGGAAGGCCCATTTCTGTTCACGCAGGTGACGAACCTGCACCGTGCCTGAACTCAACTCGATCAATCAGCTTTGAGATGAATTGGGATGTCGATCACAAATGGACAAAAAATCCCGCAGAAATTAGCCCCAGTGTAATACCAGCAGTGAGAGCGTGGTGCCAGAAGGGGGCAGCAGAGCATCAGGTGTCTCCCCTTTTCTGAACGCTGCGCCTAAATGCACTGAGGAAAGATTTAAACAAAAATAAAACTTAAAACTTGAGACATCTGCTCTGATAGAAATCAGCGGTGTGTTGTTGGCGCACTGATGAAGAAAAGATGGCAGATTAATTGTCTAAAAAGTGAAAATCACAACCAACAAGTAAAAATAAACCTTTTTTTTGCTAATGGTACAATTTAAATCCATCCATTATCTTCCATTTTATCCTCTATTAAGGTTGGGGGGGGGCATGCCCATGCCCATGCCCATGCCCATCCAGGGGAGAACGTAGGGCGCTGGGCAGATACACCCAGGACAGGGCGCTAATCTATCACTGGGCACACACTCACTCACACAGACATACACACTCTATATGGGGCAATTTGGAGAACTAAATTGACTTGTTCCATGTTTTTGGACTGTGGGAGGAAACTGGAGAACCCAGAGGAAACCCACGCGGACATGGGGAGAACATAGAAACTCCACCCAGATTGGGATTCGAACCGGGAATCCCTAGCGCTGAGAGGCGAACGTGCTAAACCACTAAGCCACCAAATTGCTGGTGCAATTTATATGTGAAATTTTATTTTTATCATTTTATTATTGAGTTTATTCTTGATCTATGACTACGACGAGGTATAAACCAGAACGAACTGAAACACAAGCCTCTGTAGAAGTTCCTGCTAGCTGTTAGCCTTTAGCATAATGAGATGCTGATTTTGATATAAAATTTAGTTTCTCCTTCTCAGTTGAATTAAAAAGGTGTTAGTTTTTTAAAACACCTCTGAAAAAAAATGTGTGCATCAAATAATGAACAGCTGGTGTTTACAGAACCATTAAAGATCTATTAGACACAACCACCTTATTACTCTACCTTGTGGATGATGAATCACAGATAGCAGCTCCGCTCAGTTTGTTACCCATTCTCCATATCCTCCACTTACCATATAGATGGACTTTGTAGTTTTATAATTCCAGACTGTAGTCCATCTGTGTTCTTTGTTGTTGTTAGTCCCCGGTTGGTTCTCTGTTCTCTATTGGTCAGAACAGGTATCATTTGGGTGGTGGATTGTTTATTGTCAGTTCTGCAGTGACACTGATGCGGTGAGTGCGGTGCTGTAGTTTCATTTCTCCACCTCAGTGACACTGCTGGGATAGGAATAATGCCCCCACCAAATAACCCCTGCTCTGTGGTGGTACTATTGGGGTTCTGACCATTAGAGGACAGAGTAGACAGTATGTACTGTAGAACACAAACAGATGAGGTTACAGACTGTAGTCCATCTTTACAGTATGTGGACCTGAGAAGAATAAGTGATCAGTAAGGGGCAATAGTGGGCTTGTCCTTAAAGATCCACCCTTCCAACCTAAAGGTCCCCGGTTTGTTGTCTGGTCCCAACAAGTACTATGGCTGACGTGCCCCTGGGCAAGGCACTTAACACCAATTGCTTTCCGACGCTGTACACAAGGCTACCAACTGCCCAGGGCATGTGTCCATCAGTGTGTGTGTGTATGTGTGTGATGGATCAAATGTGAAGGACAATTTCCTCAGTCTTTAAGCCCAGTGGGCAAAATATATCACTTTATCACTTTTATCACTTTAGGAAGGAGGTGTGTGACCATCTCCACATCAGTGTCACCGCAGCACTAAGAATAATTCAATACCCACTCTGTGGGGGTCCTGAAGTATGCAGAGGACAAATTAATTAGCGGTGGATCTAATAAATTGGCCAGCGTGTGTAGAACATCCAGAATATCCTTAATATGTAAATGTAACAGTGTTCCATTCACCTCTGGCTCATGGTGACTTTGTTAATTACTTTACCCAACACTACAAGAACAAGTGTTTATCAGAACTATTATTTCTCTTCCAGCTCTGGTGGATTCTCTAATTATGTGCTTAATTACTTCGTGCAATTCTACAAGAACAATTTGCATCCTCGTCTGTCTGTCAATTTGTTAAGCAGCAGCCAAACATCATGCCGCAGTTCTGCATGATGATGATGCTGATGATGCTGCTGTAGGAGTCTGAAGCAGTTGGGTAAACTGTGTGTACCGCAGGTCCATTCAGCCTCACTGAGGTTCTGATGAGCACCAGGCCGGTCGATCACATCTGGCCCAGGGTCACTGCCTTCATCAGAACTAAACTGCACAGCAAAAATTAGACAAGTCAGACTCGGACCATCTTTTCTCGGCCGGATGCCTTCAGACGCGCTCCCCTGGCATGCGCCGACCTGATTCATAGTTCAAAGGCAGCGTTCTCTCGCTGCAGAGGACAATAACAACCTGTTTCTGTCTGTTCCAGACAACATTGTTCAGGGTTATGGTTGGTTGGTTGGTGTAGAACCATCTCCAGAGCGATTCCAATTGGTGTGCGTTGGGTTTCAACCGGAGGGCGTTCTTCTTTTTGTGTGCAGGTGACAAAATAAAATAACTGCGCAAGTGAAGAACTGGTGATTATTGTAAATTGTGTAAAAACTCAGACTTTTTATGATGTCCGGGAGGAATTACTGGGTCGTCACACCACAGTAGACAGCCTGCTACCGTTTCCCAAGAGTAATGATGCAAAGCTGTGCTCAGAAGGAATGTTTATAGAGAACAGTTTATGCCACCATGATGGTAAGGCTTGAGATTTTGGCTTAACCTAAATCACAAAACACATGTGTTCACTTATATGAAGCTTTTAATGCTTCTACCAACAAATCATAGACGTGAAATAAATGACTAGGTTAATAGAACATAGTTTGGGGCGACACGGTGCCATCAAGGTTAGCACATTCAGGTTTGAATCCTGATGTGGATGGAGTTTCTGTGTTCTCCCCATGTATTCGTAGGTTTTTGCTGGGTTCTCTGGTTTGCTACCCATCCCATCCATCCATTATCTTCCGCTTGTCCGGGGTTCGGGTCGCGGGGGCAGCAACCGAAGTAGGGAGACCCAGACCTCCCTCACCCCAGCCACCTCCACCAGCTCGACTGGGGGAACCCCGAGGCGTTCCCAGATCAGCTGATAGATATAATCCCTCCAGCGTGTCCTGGGTCTTCCCCGGGGCCTCCTTCCAGCCGGACTTGCCTGGAACACCTCCCTAGGAAGGCGCCCAGGAGGCATCCTTACTAGATGCCCGAACCACCTCAACTGGCTCCTTTCAATGCGGAGGAGTAGCGGCTCCACTCCGAGTCTCTCCCGAATGACCGAGCTTCTCACCCTGTCTCTAAGGGAGAGCCCAGCCACCCTGCGGAGAAAACCCATTTCGGCCGCTTGTATTCGCGATCTTGCTCTTTCGGTCATTACCCAAAGCTCATGACCATAGGTGAGGGTCGGAACGTAGATCGACTGGTAAATCGAGAGCCTTGCCTTGTGGCTCAGCTCCTGCTTTACCACAACAGACCAGCTACCCATCCCATCCATCCTTTATCTTCCGCTTTATCCTCTATTAGGGTCGCAGGGGGGTGTCCCCATGCCCATCCAGGGGAGAACGTCTCGGGCGCCGGGCAGATACACCCTGGACAGGGCGCCGATCTATCTCTGGGCACATACTCACTCACAGACACACTCTATATGGGGCAATTTGGAGAATTCAATTGACTTGATCCATGTTTTTGGACTGTGGGAGGAAACTGGAGAACCCGGAGGAAACCCACAGTTGAAAAACAAGGATTCAAGGTGAATGGGCTGCTTTAAATTGCCTTTAAATAGCATATGTGTGAGTGAGTGCTGGGTCTTGTCAGGGATGGATACCTGAAACACCCTCACCCCAATGACACTAGTAGAGGATTAAGCGGATCTTCATAAAATGAGAGAGAACTTAGTTTAATAAAACAGACATCTTTAATGAAAAAAAAAACCTGTATGAGTTCAGTGAGGCCATCCTGCATCACCATTGGTCCGGACACTAGTATGGACCCTCCCCAAACTGTTTCCCCAATGTTGGAAGCATGCGGTGCTTCAAAATGCAGGTCTGACTGATGGAATGTATATGCCTCTGGCAAAGAGACTGAATGAAACACTAGAATTTACTGAGGTGTGTGCTGATACGGCTGTCCGTCTAGCGCGTATGCCAAACTATGGAGCCATAAATAAACCCAGATTCGTGCTCAGGTTGGATTATTTGTACTCGGATGATCATTTAGGAAAGATCACAGACAGCAGCTCTCTGAGGGACGAAATGGCAAGCTGGAAGAATGAACTTATTTTACGAAGTAGTCTTTATTTTCCCTCTGAAAAATGTGACGTATAATATAAAAGAGATAAACATGCAGCCGTGGCATCAGATGAAAGCTCGCCGATGGTACAGTGGCATTTGATGTCGATTGGGTCTGTGGCGGCCGAAAAGCACTCGGAATAAGATGCAAGAGCCCCGGTAACGGCGTCTCCATGGCAACTTAAAATGATGCAGCACCGGTGCAGTCGCCCCCTTATAGGAAGCCGAAAGGAAAAAACAATTCTCAAGTTCAATTATTTGTGTGCAGTAAGCAGTGAGGGAATTGGAGTCGATGTGCTGCTTTCATTTGAGCCTCTCCATGTGCATGTGAAAGACTTCGTGTGTGTGTGTGTGTGTGTGTGTGTGTGTGTGTGCAGGCAAGGAGAAGTAATGCCACTAGCCATTGTTCGCCTGCAGCCAAGAGGACTTGATCCTGAGTGACTGAAATGAACTGAATGAGTGAATAATGAAATGTCGGCGTCAGCGCCGCGTGTCATTTGTATGCAAATTGACGGTGACATTTTAAAGCTCAGCGGGCACGGCGGATATATAATGGCGCTTAGGTTGGCCATTAGTGAAAATGGCCTTTTAGGATGCTTATGTCACACACGTCCTCCTTCGCGCTCGACCTTGCTTGTAACTCACAGAAAATTAAGCAACAGCGTCCCCTTATGGAACATCTTCTATCCATCCAGTCATGATCTTCTGCTTTATCCACTACTAGGGTCGCGGTGGGGTTCCCCATGCCCATCCAGGGGAGAACGTATCCAGCGCTGGGCAGATACACCCAGGACAGGGTGCCAATCTATCTTTGTGGGCACACTCTCACTTACACAGACACACTCTATATGGGGCAATTTGGAGAACTCAATTGACTTGATCCATGTTTTTGGACTGTGGGAGGAAACCCACGAGGACACGGGGGGAGTTTGTTGTTCACCTTTTCCTGTGACATCTCTCTAGTCTGTATATTGCACTTATTGTACTCTAAGGATGACCGACCCACTGTCTTCTATTTATTTATTAATTATTCATTCATTCATTCATTATCTCCCGCTTTATCCTCTATTAGGGTCGCGGTGGGGATCCCCATGCCCATCCAGGGGAGAACGTCTCGGACGCTGGGCAGATAGACCCAGGACAGGGCGCCAATCCATCGCTGGGCACACACTCACTCACACAGACACACTCTATAGCGGGCAATTTTTGAGAATTCAATTAACTTGATTCATGTTTTTGGACTGTGGGAGGAAACCGGAGAACCCGGAGGAAACCCACGCAGACACGGGGAGAACATGGAAACTCCACCCAGATGGGGATTCGAACCGGGAATCCCTAGTGCTGAGAGGCGAACGTGCTAACCACTAAGCCACCGTGCCGCCTTATTTATTAATTATTATTTTTAAAATGTATTGATTTGATTATTTCATGTTATTGTTAATTATTATCTTGTCTTTTTTTTTATAGTACTTCTAATCATTCTAATTATTTGTTCATCTGTATATATCTTTTGTATAATAATTGTGGTTTAATGTTCAAAAACAATAAAAAGATTCCTTTAAAAAACAATTAATGGCCGGGAGAACTGACATAAGGTTTTCTCTAAGAACCTGGGGATGGCAGCTTAGAACCGCAGCGTTAAAGCTGCAGGATTCGAGACATGACGTGCAAGACAGAGGGATAAGAACACCGACTAGAGTGACAACGCAGCTAGTATGAGCTGAAAGCAACTGGCTGCGCGACATCAGCGATCAAAGCGTGTAATGAGTTCGGGAGAAGCAGCTGAGGAGGAAGTGTGGAGGCTCAGAGGAGAAGTTTGTCGGTGTTCTGTATTGTTCATCAGACGGCTCTCGGTGTGCCGTCTGAAGCTGCTCTGCGGTAATGCATAGAACCAAAGCAGGTGCGAAGCCAGTCCCCTTAACAAAATGTTCCAAGCAGAGTCAGAAGCTGGGCTGTCACTGCCATTAAGGTTCCGAATTACTGAGCAGAACTTACTCCGGGGGGGGGGATGGTTGGCATGGTGGCTTAGTGGTTAGCATGTTCTCCTCTCAGCGCTAGGGATTCCTGGTTCCAATCCCAATCTGGATGGTGTCTCCATGTTTTCCCCTTGTCTGCGTGGGTTTCCCCCCACAGTCCAAAAACATGGTCAATTGAATTCTCCAAATTGCCCCATATAGAGTGTGTGTGAGTAAGTGTGTCCCCAGTGATAGATTGGTGCCCTGTTCTGGGTGTATCTGCCCAGCACCCGAAACGTTCTACCCAGGATGGGCATGGGGACCCTAGTACAGGATATGAAGATAATATATGGATGGAACTCACTTAGGTGTCACGGTTTGGTCAGTAACAGCAACACACACTATATAGGGGCGATTGAGAGCAGCCAATTCACCTTGAATCCATGACAAAACCCAGTACAGGATTCGAAACCTGTATCCCCATCTCTGAGAGGTCGAAGCGTCCCACCTTACATGCATTAAATTGAATCTGTGGACACGAATCAGGTCCGAATCCGAGTCTTTCCTGGTCCCATGGGTCTGCCTGGCTCTGGGTGTAATGCTGCTGCATCCTCACAGAGAGGAACTGCAGTTACTTCAGCTGACTTCAGCTAATTAAACTAATCTTTCCCTCTCTGTCAGCGTCTCGGATCGTCGATGGAGGATGGTAGATGGCGGAGCAGGCAGTCGGAGAAGACAGACGGAAATGAGTAAGTGTGATTAAGTTTAAACCCCGCCGAAGCGCCAGGTTCTTTCACCGTGTTCCTCCCTGAACGCTGCAATCATTAGGCCTCGGTGTAATCGCAAAAACCAAACCGCGCTGCAAATCCAAAGCAATTTCTCTGCTTGTCGCTCATGTAGATGTTTCTCTTCATCTTAGATGTGAGCCTCGTGTGACACAATTAGAAATCCTCATGAAGACGTGTTACAGAGTCATACAGGTCAAAGCGTTACAGTACAGATCAAACTACAGTGGGGGCGGCACGGTGGCTTAGTGGTCGGCATGTTCTCCTGGGGATTCCCGGTTCGAATCCCAATCTGGGTGGAGTTTCCATGTTCACCCCGTGTCCACGTGGGATTCCTCCGGGTTCTCGGGTTCAAAGAGAGAAACTATACAAATACAAATGAGGCACTGTACGGATCATTTAATTAAATTGTTTATAACTAAGAGATCGGCACGGTGGCTTAGTGGTCGGCATGTTCTCCTGGGGATTCCCGGTTCGAATCCCAATCTGGGTGGAGTTTCCATGTTCTCCCCGTGTCTGCGTGGGATTCCTCCAGGGTCTCAGGTTCAAAGAGAGAAACTATACAAATACAAATGAGGCACTGTACGGATCATTTAATTAATTAAACTAAGAGATCACGGGCACGGTGGCTTAGTGGTCAGCAGCACGTTGAATCTCGATTTGGGTGGAGTTTCCATGTTCTCCCCGTGTCTGCGTGGGTTTCCTCCGGGTTCTCCGGTTTCCTCCCCTAGTCCAAAAACATGGATTAAGGTCAATTGAATTCTCTAAATTGCCCCATATGGAGTGTGTTTGTGTGAGTGAGTGTGTGCCCAGTGATGGATTGGAGAATAATGATCTGCTATGGCGCCGCCTAGTGGAAACAGCTGACTGAAGATAAATAAATATATTCTGTCTGTGAAAAATGCTGAAGGTGGAACCACCAGGCAGGAGGAGAGGGAGGTCAAAGAGGAGAGTTATAGATGGGTATGTAGTTGGGGGTGATGTAGAGGTTATTCATGCAAGATGGGTGAGATGTACTGTGAGTGTGGTAGCTCAGTGGTTAGGGCGTTGGGCTATCAGTCTGAAGGTTGGGGGTTCAAATCCCAGGTCCACTGAAGTTACCAATGTGGGTCCTTGAGCGAGAACCTTAGCCCTCATTGCTCCGGGGATGTTGTGATTGACCCTGTGCTCACCTTGTAAGTCGCTTTGAATAAAAGTGTTTGCTAAATGACCAAATGTAAATGGAAATGTATGTTGAATACTGTTCCAATCTGGTGACCCCTAATGGAAACAGCTGCAATAAAAAAAACAACATCTCTTTACATATTTGTCCTGATCTCTGAAGAAAAGTAGAAATTGACTTCTGAAATCATCAGCCAGTTGCTTAGAAGTGCAGGTTTCTATGCACTGGCACTGGCTGATGCGGCCTGAATGGGCCTTTGAGGCAGAAGGTTATTAACTCCAGCTCCGAATGGAAATGTTGGGTTCGATTTTATTTATTATGTGCTTTCTGTTCGAGCCATTTAACAGGCGTGCTGTCGGGTACCTGTTTATTTGAGCTTTCATTTAATTCATGCTGTTAGTCTGGGTTTTAATTATGTCTCTGGGTTTTTAAGACCAGTAGAGACGACTGCGGCGGTGACTGATGCGCCAGGTTTTTTGGGCTCCTCTTTAAAAGTAATGTGCTATCGACCGGACGATGATGAATTCCACTTCCATTTCGGTTTTCAAAAATACCACGTTGTTGCTTTTGGGTTGCTCCGACTTTGTATCTGGTTCTGTAATATATCTGTTAGACAGAAACCATTTAAGGGGTTGTATAAAAACATTTAGGCTCCAAATGCAATTCGACTTAATGGGCTGTATATGGACCCTCATCCTAATAAGTGAGCTCCAGCGTGGCACCTGGGGGCGATTTTAATGTAGACTTTAAACGCTCTGAGTGCTATAGAGTAGATTAAAGCCTTTTGTTAAGTGACGATTTCATATAATCACAATAATGCACCCCCTCTGATAATCCATTTAGACTCACCAGTCACTTTTGTCCTTTATCAGCTCCTCCTGGTATATGGATGAGCTTTGTAGTTCTACAAGTAAACACTAAAATCCATCTGGAATGGCCGCGGAGCAGGTGTTATTCAGGTGGTGGGTGATTCTCAGCACTGCAGTAACGCTGACATGGACCCCTGCATAGGCAGATGTCCTTGTAGGCAGCATCATATATCTAGAGTGAGCACTGATAAAGGATTAGAGAATGAGCAACACAGCTGTACAGCACCTGATGAGCTACTGTTTTTACATTTACAAGGTGGAGCAATTAGTTGGAGTGGATGCTGAGTTTTACAACGGCATCATCCATTTGTGATGGGTTTGAGAGGGGAGAGCGAGAGAGGTAGAGGAAGATAGAAAAGTAAGAAAGAGAGAGCGAGAGAGAAAGAAGAAAGAGCATGATGAGAGAGAGGATAGAATTCTGGAGGGGAAGATGGAAAATGAACATGAAGAATGCCAGACAGGAAAATTAAAGAATACGAAAGAGAGGAAGAGGGCGTAGAAGAGGATGAGGGGGGACAGTGAGAGAGGAAATGAGAGAAGGAGAGCTAGCTGTTTTAAGCTATACATTATGTTTATACATGGTCATTAAAGGAATAGAAGTCATTATATAACCACAGTGCGGGTTCCTTTCCCATGTAAGTTGTAATTAATAAACCTGATTAATCCGTGAAATGCGATCTGGGTCACTTTGTTTTGTGGAACAGGGCCAAGATGTGGCGCACCGCTGTCCTTGGTGCTGAAAGGCAGAAATGTAGAAACCTGCAATTAAATTCCAACAATTTGCATAATTTGAATTGCAGTATCTCTGCTAATACAATAGGATTCGGTACAGTGCATTCACACGTCCCTTGTTTTGGTCAAAATACCCATTTGTTTTTCCTCTCGTGGTGGAAACTCATCTGATTGTCTAAGTCCTGAGCAAGGGCGTCGCTAGACCTGGGCTTTCAGGGCTATAGCCCCGGACGTTTTGTCAGTAGCCCCAGAGCAAATGAGGGCAGCTTTCTTTGCCGCCTCTCCTCCAGCAGCGGGACCCAACGATGGAGTCACCGTCAGCTGTGTGTGTGTGTGTGTGTGTGTGTGTGTGTGTGTGTGTGTGTGTGTGTTTGAGGGAGAGATTTTTCGCCAGTATCAGAAGTAAAGTTACCGTAATAACTGTATGTTGGCTGTAAAGAGCAGCTTCTCAGCTTTCATTAAACCTTCAGAATTTTTCTGAAGGTGCAAACTGTGGCAAGGTTACGGTAATTAAATCAAAATCTCTCTAAAACTGTCTGATCTGCGACCGACTCGTTAAACGGATTCATGCTTTTCTGCCGAAGCTCAGGTTCGTTTATTCAAAAGTTTTCAGCCAAAACCGTCATTTATTAGAACTGAATGTGCTCTCCACTGCTGACACATATTTCATCCATCCATCCATTATCTTCCGCTTTATCCTCTATTAGGGTCGCGGAGGGGGTTCCCCATGCTCATCCAGGGAAGAAACGTTTCGGGCACTGGGCAGATAGACCCAGGACAGGATGCCAATCCATCGCTGGGGACACACTCACTCACACATACACACTCTATATGGGGCAATTTGGAGAACTCAATCGACTTGATCCATGTTTTTGGACTGTGGGAGGAAACCGGAGAACCCGGAGGAAACCCACGCGAACATGGGGAGAACATGGAAACTCTGCCCAGATGGGAATTCGAACCGGGAATCCCTAGTGCTGAGAGGAGAACATGCTAAACCACTAAGCCACCGTGCCGCCGACATATTTCATATGTTATTTAATTTTGTCCAATATACAGTGACTAATGAATGATCTAACAAAATGTATGTAACAACAGTTTGAAAAATAGATAACTACACTCATGAATGGGCCATTTTTAAAAGAGGACAGAGGGGGAATAAGGGATCTTGGCTAAAACCCCTGATGTTTCTTAACCCTAAAAACGCCCCTGGTCCTGAGCGCACGAGCGACCGTACTGTATCTGATCAGAGAGTCAGTGTAAAGACTGAATATATGAATAACAATCATACGGAATAAAAACATTTTAGATGAGATCATTACAAGCCGTGGAGTGAAAAACCATTTGATCTGTTCTCTGTTTCAACCCGATCCTGTACGTTAAGCGTGGCCCATAATGCAACGGGTTCGTTTTTATTTGTACTCATTATGCAGGCGTTTAAAAGAAAGATTTTATTGGATGGAAAGCAGGACACCTGAGAACGCCGGGTTAAACGGCCTTGTTTCGTCATTTTACATTACACTCCGTTACATCATCCTCTGCAGTCGTGTTTATCCGCTGTCTCAGGTTGATGAGTGGGGTCAGAACACCGGGTCACCGCACCCCGGGGCAATGAGGGGTAAGGGCCTGGCTCAAGGGCCCACGGTGGTGTGTGTTTTGTCAGAGCGATGACCACTGAACTATACCCTGAGCCTAGTTTTTTTTTTTTTTAATAGTTCAATTGTGGTTATTAAGTCCCTATAAAGGTTATTAAGTGCCTGTAGTAAAAGCTCAGCTCTTCCGGCACGTGTAATGGATGCTTGGTTAGAAAGGCGGTTCATATTTGCTGTAATAATGATGTTGAACGGGGGCGGCACGGTGGCTTAGTGGTTGGCATGTTCTCCTCTCAGCGTTGGGTGTTCCCGGTTCGAATCCCCATCTGGGTGGAGTTTCCATGTCCTCCTCGTGTCGCTGTGGGTTTCCTCCGGGTTCTCTGGTTTCCTCCCACAGTCCAAAAACATGGATCAAGTCAATTGAATTCTCCAAAATTGCCCCATATAGAGTGTGTCTGTGTGAGTGAGAGTGTGCCCAGCGATGGTTTGGTGCCCTGTCCTGGGTGTATCTGCCCAGTGCCCGAAACGTTCTCCCCTGGATGGGCATGAGGAACACCCCCCTCCCCCTTGCAACCCTAGTAGAGGATAAAGCGGAAGCTAATGGATGGATGGATGGATGATGTTTAACATGGTCTGGGTTGGGATTCCAATTCACCCCAAAGTTTAAAGTTAATCAGGCTCTTGATTGCTGTGTACACTCTGTGCTGTGAGTTAATTAAATAGGTTTACTTAAGTAAAGAGTAATGAAGTCTTCACGTGACTTTTTATAGCATTTTTTAACAAACTGTTGCTTCAGAATTGAAAGCGTATTATTGTTTTGAAAGTTGCCCTTTACTTTTTACTATAAAAGAGTCGCACAGCGGGTCTGAAAACGCGATTATGGCATTGTATGCGTTCTATTAATAATAGATAAGGAGACGTTTTCATTCTCTCTTGCTCTCTCTCTCTCTCTCTCTCTCTCTCTCTCTCGATTTCATTTACTTTCTTTCTCTCTCTCTCTCTCTCTCTCTCTTGCACAAACAGAAAGCGTGCATGGTTACGCGCCAGTTACGCGCTCTACCACCCCCACCCCACACATACACCCCCCACCCACCCTGTTCTTTTTTCCTAACATCTACAGATGTTCCCCTCAGTGTCCGCTTTTGAGGAACGGTGCCTGGCGCGCGCGCGCGTCCGTCGGGCGGCTCTTTGAAGTCGGTGTGTGTGTGTGTGTTGGGGGGGGAGATCTCCGAGCGCGCGCTGCGGCGCGGGGATACTGCTTCGGTTAGCGCGCGCCCCTTCACCTTTTCTTTGCCCCCCCTCCCTCCTCATCCCTCCCTCCATCCATCCATCCATCCTCCCCTCCCCTCCCTCCCCCCCCTCCCCCAGCTGTTCTCTCCTGCGCTCTGCGCCCGGACTCGTGCAACAGCTTTCGGGTGTTCCAGCGCGGCAGCGGCGGCGGCGGCTGTTCCAGCGCATTGCGCGCAACGGATGTCTCTGTGGGGGGAGCTGCTGCTGCTGCTGATGATGATGATGCTGCTTCACGGGTCGTATCGTCGTCTTCTGCTGGGGAAAAAGCAAAAGTGAGGATGGCACCCCTCCGTGAGGTTCTGACGGTCACCTGTCTCCGCAGTCGGCATCCTCGGGGTTCCTTTGGCGCGGCACGCTGACCGAGCCGCCGTTCGTGCCAAAGGACCGAGGATTTGTGGCGCACAGAGCCGCGCACGTGTGGTGCACCCGGGAGCCATGTGGGATTTTCCTTCCAGAAGTCGAAGTTGTGCATAATGCATAAAGTTAAAGCCATCGTTTTGGGTCTTTTAGACTGTGGCTATATTTATCCCTGCTAACAGAGAAAAAGAAGGGCGGCAGGACGGACGCGGCTCAGACTTCCCCCCTGATCACTCTCCATGTCGGGATAGGTGAGTGCTGCCGGCCGGGGGCAATGGGGCTGTTTTGGGGCAGATTGTTTGTTGGGAATTCATCATGGCGCATTATCATTTTCTCCACACGTTTTCAACACCTGCTGGGTTTCCGCCCCAACCCCCTACCCCCATCCCCATCCATGAATAAATGAAATTCATGAGCATGTGAAGGTGACACACTGATCCCATCACTCACCTTGGCGCGCGGCTGATCAGACAGGTGTTGGGGGTCAGCGGCTCCTGGGGGCCACTCCGCATGCCACGATGAACTAAATGCTGAATTGCATCGGGGGCTGAAACACTGAAAGCAGACCTTTATTTCTTTCCAGATGTCTTTATATCTTTTAAAAGCGACTACAAGCTGAATGGTGTGCTTAGGATAACACTGGCACTGGCAACCCGGTTTATTGTGCGTGTCTGTTTGATGAGTTCAGGTTCCTTTGCGTCCTCCTTGCCAGTAAAGAAATATAAATATAGCCCCTCCATGCAGTCAGCGACTTGTTTCTCTTGTGTAGGCTCCCATTAAGTAATAAACGGGTGACTCAGAGTCTTACATTCATACCAGATGCCGCCTTCGATAATAGTTTGGCTTTAGAGAAACAGGCATCAATTGGAAATTAATAGCAGCCTAAAAATGAAAAGGCATCTGAAGAGGTTTCTCTTTCCAGTTACATTGCGTTTATTTATAAAGATAACACAGCCTTGGAAAAAAAAGGGATCCAGTAAATACCTGAAAACTGCATTTTTACATAATTCAGATCCTAACAGATGGATGTTTTGAGGTTTACAAAAATAATAAGATCTCATTTCAAAACCAGCCATGCAAAGTGCATCCTCTATCCATCCGTCCCACCACGTTGCATTCCTATAGCTGGCAGCCATAAGAGGGCACTCTAATGTAATTCTAAGGCACTGTATCGATTATGATGATGGCTTGACTTGGCACAGTGCTATTTTTACCTTGCGACTAAATCCTGGGATGTGAAACCCCTCAGAAGAATGTGACTGGCTGCCTTAAACAAGCCCCGTTGAGTCATGCGCCTCCAGCTGTGTTCCTGTTCCCAAGAGAAAGCCAGAGAGGTGCAGAGACGGATTGGTTATTTGCAAAGGTTTAAATGTCAATTAGTAACAAAGTGAAGGGCGGCACTGCGTGTATGTATCTGGGCATTTAAGAAACACCAGGGTTAATCAATAGAAAAAAACACTGTAAGAGACAAACGTACATTATAAAGCATCTAGCCAGGAATGGAGCACTTTCAAATGGAAAGAAATAGTTTGGGAAAGGCCCTTTTTTCAGCGTGATGCAGTGCAGACAGTCAGTTCCAGTTATTTATTTATACAGCGCTTTTTATAACAGTATATTGTCACAAAGCAGCTTTACAGAATGAAAAGCCTTTAAACCCTCAAAGAGCAAGCCGAAGCGACAGTGGCAAGAAAAAACTCCCTTTTATGTTGTTATTTTAAGGAAGAAACCTTGGGAGGATCAAGACTCAGTGGGGGACTCGTCCTCCTTGGGCGTCCCGGCAGCAACAGCAGTGTAGGACAGCCGTGTAGAGATAGTGTCGAGATCAGGTGACTGCATTTAACAAATGGAAAAACTCCAACAACTGGAAAAGTATATGTGAGTCCATTAGGGGGCGTCCTGCAGGACCGCCAGTCCAATTAATATCTAGGTTCCATCCAGTATTCGTCGTAGCCGCAGTGCTGCAGCAGAGCCATGAATGAAGGTCTGACCACACCTCCAGGAAACCGGTCACACCTCAAAAGAAACAGACAAGGAAGGCAGTAAGAGCTGAAAATAAAGCACAGCATTATTACAGTCAGTAAAGGCGTGGCTGGATGAGTTTGGGCGTTCACATCTTTAACAGCTCTAATGTGTTTGGACTTCTGGGGAAAAAAGAGGAGAACATACAAAACTCCATGCCGAAAAGACCTGGGAATTATTCATATTTTATTCATTCATTATCTTCCGCTTTATCCTCTATTAGGGTCGCAGTGGGGTTCCCCATGCCCATCCAGGGGAAAACGTTTCGAGCACTGGGCAGATAGACCCAGGACAGGGCGCCAATCTATCACTGGGCAGACACTCACACACATATACACAGTCTATATGGGGCAATTTGGAGAATTGAATTGAATTCAATTGAATTGAACCATGTTTTTGGACTGTGGGAGGAAACCGGAGAACCCAGAGGAAACCCACTCGGACACGGGGAGAACATGCAAACTCCACCCAGATGGGGATTTGAACCGGGAATCCCTAGTGCTGAGAGGTGGACGTGCTAACCACTAAGCCACCGTGCCGCCCAACACACTCTATATGGGGCAATTTGGAGCATTCAATTGACTTGATCCATGTTTTTGGACTGTGGGAGGAAACCGGAGAACCCGGAGTAAACCCACGTGGACATGGGGAGAACATGGAAACTCCACCCAGATGGGGATTCGAACCGGGAATCCCTAGCGCTGAGAGGAGAACATGCTAAACCACTAAGCCACCGTGCCGTCCACCTGGGAACTAAATCTGTGAATATATTGTGGTAGAGAACGCTGTCCAACGTGCTGAAGTTCCTCTGCTCGATCCAGAACTGTTCCATGCAATGAGGCCAGGTTTGTTTTAAGGGTTTATTTTTATATTTAAGAAAGAAAACGGGCCGTCGCAAGTTAAGCCAAGTCGAGAATGTCTTTTCACGCTGCCACCACGGAGCCTAAGAGGCCGATCGGGTGTCAAAGCATTCTGTGAAGATGCATTATGAGGGCCTGTAAATGAAGATGGCGTTTAGTGATGCTTCAACACCAACTGCCTTGACTCGCAATCAGCCTGCATGCTGTTCCAGCACCGAGGCGATCACATACCAAAGGGAACGAATTTGTGCCGAGCCCCGACAGCCAGCACTTGGCATTAGCGGCAAATGACTAAACGCATTCCTCAAATCCGCATCATTCTTTTGTGGCGTGCCGCTGCATGCTATGCTAAAATCCTCCTTTGTGCGCGCCAGCGGGCTCAAATCTCCGGATTTCGCTTCTCGCGCTGTGTGTTTCAGCCGAAGAAATGAAGTTCGTTCCAAAATCACTGCTTTAATACTATTTTGGATTTACACATTGAGTGATGTGTGTGTGTGTGTGTGTGTGTGTGCGCAGCGGGCTTCGTACGCCGCCTCATAAATTTTAAAAGCTCAATCATACTCTGTTATGGCGCCATCGATCCGTGTGCCATAACCCAGGCCACCTGACCCTGACCTGAATCACAGTCCGGTGAACACTGACCCCTTCCACTCCCCCTCCCACACACACACACACACACACACACACACACACACACTGTTCTCGGACGTGGCTGTAAAGTCATTACAGTAAGCAGCTAGCCAACTGGGTTGCAGGTCAGGTTTTAATGAGTGTGGTGCACACTACAGTATAAACACGTAACAAATCTCTTTACACTACAAAAGGTCTTTGATGTACACAGATTAAATCAGGGTAATCAGTAGACCGTGGAGCCGCGGGCCGCGGGAAGGCTTGTAGTCAGCTGGTAACCTAAACAAATACCAAATAATAATATATGTTATGGGGCGGGCGGCACGGTGGCTTAGTGGTCAGCACGTTTGCCTCTCAGCTCTAGGGATTCCCGGTTCGAATCCCCATCTGGGTGAAGTTTCCATGTTCTCCCCGTGTCCGTGTGGGTTTCCTCCGGGTTCTCCGGTTTCCTCTCATAGTCCAAAAACATGGATCAAGTCGATTGAGTTCTCCAAATTGCCCCATATAGAGTGTGTCTGTGTTAGTGAGTGTGTGTCCCAGCGATAGATTGGCGTCCTGTCCTGGGTCTATCTGCCCAGCGTCCGAAGCGTTCTCCTCTGGGGACCCCCCCCCTTCCCCCCGCAACCCTAATAGAGGATAAAGTGGAAGATAATGGATGGATGGATGTTATGGGGCACGCATGCTGGTAAAGAGTGGGCATGCCCGTGTAATGTGCTGAGACAGTGGACTGTGGGGGGGAGGGGGGTGTAATGAATATACTGCCCAAGGGGTATGAATCACTCTTGAATCAGCAGGGGGTTAGCGGCTTATGGCTTTTTTAGTAGAATCAGCAAGACTTACTGCTCTCTGCTGCCGACGGCGGGGGCAGAACCACCTGTGCTGTTGCCCCTCCCACCCCATGTGTGGCGGAGGGCACTGTTGAGTAAAAACAGCTGTGTCGTACCCTCCCACTGATCACACGGGTAGCGATCTGTATCTGCTGCCACGGTGTCCATGGCGATGGCCCCAAACCGTCATGTTACGATAAGAAGAATGTTTCTTAAAGAAGTCGGCCATGTTGCTGAAACCTGAATAGGAGACCTACAGGTGTGTCATGCATTCATTCCCGTTCCAATTTTAATTTGCCACCCCACGTGAAGCTGGGTAGCGCCCGGCTCTGCCAAGGTTGCCATGGCTCCGGTTCCCTCAGTACCTCTGATTGTATTATTGCACCTCTGTAAATCAATCCGGATGCTTTTCACTGGCCGGCCGATCCCGACTCGGATACCCAGGCCAGTTGAGATTTAATCACTGTGAGCGGCGTTCGGCCCATCGGGACTCCCGATGTGTGGTGGAGCAGGTCGCACAGCACCCAGCGATGTGCACGGCGCCAACCGCCAGCTGCAGTTGTGCTACTAATTTAGCTTAATTAACAGCAGCGGCGCCGGCAGCCGTGGGAATAATTATAACAGCTACTTGTCCAGGCAGTCATTAAAACAGAGTGTGCGTGAAAAGGAAGGGACTTTCATAATGAGACGGGAAGTCTGCATGATTTTACTGTAAATGCAAGACTGCATCATCTGGCATGACGCCGTCCTGCACCCATGAAAGGCGCCTGCACCCATGTAACGGCGCCGGCACTGGCGAGGACCGGCGAGCGCGAGCTCAATCGCACGCTGAGATCAGACTCTGAGATCCATCCCTCTGGAGCCGTGTTGGCAGTCGGACGCTCAGGACGTCAGGTGTACGATCTGGAGTGCAATATCCTCTGCACTCAGAAGACATTGTGTCAAAAAGTTCGAGAA
Organism: Corydoras maculifer; assembly: GCA_019802435.1. Lineage (NCBI taxonomy): Eukaryota > Metazoa > Chordata > Actinopteri > Siluriformes > Callichthyidae > Corydoras > Corydoras maculifer. The sequence goes on from JAFMOD010000114.1 coordinate 3,686,064, forward strand.
AAGAAAGAAACAGGCCGTCAGTGAAAATAATACACAATTTGACCTTTTAAAGGAGAATCCCGTGTAGTGACGGACATCCTTTACTTGTTCTCTGTCCAAAAGTATGTAAACACCATAGTGATATTGAGCTGGGGTCACTTTATCGCCCCCTGGATGTGACAATGTGCGTTTTGATGCCCTGCACAGGACTGGGGTGCTGTCTGATTTCTATATAGGTTTAGGAACCGAATGTGGTGTCTACATAAATCCCAAAAGGGTGTTGGGCACACACTGCAATGGGGGCAATTTAGATGGGGCACTTTGGAGCTGCCAAAACACCTTGAATCCATGTTTTTGGACTGTGGGAGGAAACCAGTGAACCAGGTTTTGAGGTGAAAAAACATGGATTGAAGGTGTTTTGGCAGATCCAAATTGCCTCCAAACCAGAGAACCAGAGAGAAACCCATGCAAACATGAGGAGAACATGCAAACTCCACCCAGATCGGAATTCATACCTGGATCCCCAGAGCTGAGAGTGCAGGTGTTAACCACTAAACCACCAGCGCCTCCAAAAGGGAATGTAGTGCTTTTTCCATTTTTACAGGGAGGGAGTAAGACAGGAACACAACTGGGATAGAACATATTCTCAGTTCATGCCTCTGTATTGTGGATAGGACCTGGAGCTCATGCTGTTAAACCTTATCTTTGTTTGCGACTGCTGTTTAATTTAGGAACATCGTGTCTTTATGTTAATGAGCAAAAAGAGATAAAAGCACTAATTCTAATCCTTCACTAATGGAACAGCCAAATATGGTCATGGATTCCCGTCTTGCTCCTAAACGCAGGGAAGCAAGCCAGCAGCCGAACTGCTCCGTCACCTGCCGTTGCAAACCTTTTTGTGACATATTGGGTGTAATTAAAATTGAAGCACTCGTATTGCCCCGCAATCGTCTCCTAATGGCTTCCCAATGAAACGGACTGAAGAGCTGTTTGTTATGCAGCGCTGTCCTTCATACTTTCAGCCAATTACAGCAGCTTTTAGTGATATTATTGTTTGTATTTTTCATAATTGATGGGTTTACAATGGTTTAACGTAGACCAAAAACAAGTGTCAAATCCAAGTGTTGGCACTTTATCTGTATTTTGAGAGTAATAATGCGTTATAGGGGCACTTATGTGCCTTTCTGAAATAATGCTTTTTGAACCATCAGCTCTTTGTAGCTACACAGTAGCTTTTTATTCATTCATTCATTCATTCATTCATTATCTTCCGCTTTATCCTCTATTAGGGTCCAGAGGGGTTCCCCATGCCCATCCAGGGGAGAACATCTCGGGCGCTGGGCAGATAGACCCAGGACAGGGCGCCAAACCATCGCTGGGCGTAGCTTTATATATATATATTATATATATATATATATATATATATATATATATATATATATATATTTATATATAGTGTGTGTGTATAGATATATGTATGTGTGTGTGTGTGTGTATATATATATAATCTTTCATTCATTCATTATCTCCCGCTTTATCCTCTATTAGGGTTGCGGTGGGGTTCCCCATGCCCATCCAGGGGAGAACATCTCGGGCGCTGGGCAGATAGACCCAGGACAGGGCGCCAATCCATCGCAAACAGACACACTCTATATGGGGCAATTTTGAGAATTCAATTGACTTGATCCATGGGGGGAGGGGGGGAGGAAACCGGAGAACCCGGAGGAAACCCACACGGACACGGGAAGAACATGGAAACTCCACCCAGATGGGGATTCAAACCGGGAATCCCTAGCGCTGAGAGGAGAACGTGCTGACCACTAAGCCACCGTGCCGCATATGTGTATATATATATATATATATACACACACACTGTACTGTATATACTGTACTGTTTTAGTCAATGCATTATAACCCATCATAACTCACAGATGTAGTTTCTGCTGCAGACATGTGATGTTTTTCTTCTGGAGTAGGTTTTTCTTTAATTCCCTTTTATTTATCATAAAGATTCATTGCATCGCCAAACTACAATTAAATCTGTGCAGTAATGCAATATATAAAGAACTGCAGTGTGTGTGTGAAATAATCCACAATTTGACCTTTTAAAGGAGAATCCCATGTAGTGACAGACATCCTTTACTTGTTCTGTGTCCAAAAGTATGTAAACACCATAGAGATATTGAGCTGGAATCACTTTATCGCCCCCTGGATGTGAAAGTGTGTGTTTTGATGTCCTTCTGAGGACTAGGGGTGCTGTCCAAGGTACCTCTCAAACTGATTTCTCTATAGGTTTGAGAACTTGCAGGACTGAATATGGTGTCTACATAAATCCCAGAAGGTGTATCCATCCATCCTTTATCTTACACTTAATCCTGCATTAGGGGTTCACTATGCCCATTTAGGGAAGAATGTGTTCGGGTGTTGAGCACACACTACATAGGGGCAATTTCGGAGCTTCCAAAACACGTTAAATCCATGTTTTTACACTGTGGGATAATAGAAAATAAAATGGTTATAATGTGGGTGGCATGGTGTCTTGGTGGTTAGCACGTTCGCCTCTCAGCGCTAGGGATTCCCGGTTCGAATAATCATCTGGGTGGAGTTTCCATGTTCTCTCTGTGTCCACATGGGTTTCCTCCGGGTTCTCTGGTTTCCTCCCACAGTCCAAAAACATGGATCAAGATCAATTGAATTCCCCAAATTGCCCCATATAGAGTTTGTCTGTGTGAGTGAGTGTGTGCCCAGCAATTGATAGGCGCCCTGTCCTGGGTCTATCTGCTGAAACATTCTCTGGATGGACATGGGGAACCCCACCGCGACCCTAATAGAGGATAAAGCGGACGATAATGGACGGATGGATTGTTATAATGCATTATGTGCTGTAGTGTATTTGTGACTGTGATACATGACTATAGATTTTAAGGTGTTTATAGTGTAGTATTATAAGATTTGTAAAAATTCTGTTGGTGGTTATAGAACATCTCTGCAGTTATAAAGCTTTATTAATACTTTGTTTGTTATTAACGAAGCTTACAGCTGCAGGACAGCATTTCGTCTCTTCAATTCTAAAAAGACGGATGTTAAATTGTCCCCTTTTTTTAAATTTTTTTATTTTTGTTTAAATTCAGCATTCCAATTCCTCCCAATGTTTAATAAGAATACTGCCCCATCAGCTGCCTTCCCCAAACTTTTGTCCCGATCTGGTCTTCGTAGCACAAGGCGCTGTGAGCATACATTTGCCTCCGAATTGGAGCCCGAGCGTGACTCGCTCTCCACCGTGCGTCGTCAAGCCACTGCGTGTGAAAGCCTGACAGCCATTCATTCATCATCATCAGATCTCTCGGTCTGCGGGAAGAAAAAATGACAAGTGTGTAAACAGGAGCAGTCTGGAGCCGCGAACGCGGCGGTGGCGAACACTTTGTATTAGACGAGCGGAATAAAAGTACAAAGGCAGTACAAGAAAGAGGACGCGGGATAAAAATATGTCTTTTGATGTGTCATGGCAACCATTAGGCTGAGGCTGGCCTTAAATTAGGCTGATGGGAGAGACTGATGTGGCATCACATATTAGCGCCGGCACATTCTGCTCCTGTGTTCAGATGCAACGTTCAGGTTATTTCTCATCATTTTTACCTTTTCTTTTCCATTTTTAATGAATGTGTTTGTCGGAGTTTAATAAACCGTATCACTGAACACGGTGACTTCGGGTTAGTGAGATTATTATCATCACGACCAAACCCCCGACACCCTCCATTTCACTGGATTACAAAGAGACCATCTCCATCAGCGTTGTACGTATGCTGCCTTAAAAAGGGGACTGCGAGTTAAAAGGATCACCGTGAACCTGAGGGTTTACCTTTAAAGGGCCCTCGATCCGACTTGAATATTACATCAGGTCTGTGACACTTATTCTACATTTATTGTTTACGTCTCTCCTGGATGGCCACCCCCCCCCCCATGACCCTAGTACAGAATTAAGAGGAAGATAATGCGATGAGGCTGCCCAGCGATGGATTGGCGCCCTGTCCTGGGTCTGTCTGCCCAGCGCCCAAGATGTTCTCCCCTGGATGGGCATGGGGAACCCCACCGCGACCCTAATAGAGGATAAGCAGAAGATAATGAATAAATAATGCGATGAGGCGGCACGGTGGCTTAGTGGTTAGCATGTTCTCCTCTCAGTGCTAGGGATTCCCGGTTCGAATCCCCATCTGGGTGGAGTTTCCATGTTCTCCCCGTGTCTGCGTGGGTTTCCTCCGGGTTCTCCGGTTTCCTCCCACAGTCCAAAAACATGATTAAAGTTAATTGAATTCTCAAAATTGCCCCGTTTAGAGTGTGTGTGTGTGAGTGAGTGTGTGCCCAGCGATGGATTGGCGCCTGTCCTGGTCTATCTGCCCAGCGCCCGAGAAGTTCTCCCCTGGATGGGCATGGGGAACCCCACCGCAACCCTAATAGAGGATAAGCGGGAGATAATGAATGAATGAAAGAATAATGCGATGAGTGTGCGGTAACGTGGTGTAGAGTTAGCACATCTGCCTCTCCATGCTGGGGATTCCAGGTTCGAATCCCCATCTGGGTGGAGTTTCCATGTCCTCCCCGTGTCCACCTAGGTTTCCTCCGGGTTTCCTCCCACAGTCCAAAATCATGAATAAAGGTCAATTGAATTCTCCAAATTGCCCCATATAGAGTGTGTCTGTGTGAGTGAGTGTGTGCCCAGCGATACACTGGCACCCTGTCCTGGGACATCTGCCCGGCACCTGAATCGTTCTCCCCTGGGGGACATGAGGAACCCCCCCGCGACCCTAATATTGGATAAAGCGGAAGATAATGGATGGATGGATGGATAATACAGCACCCCTGAAGCATGTCGAGTGGTGTAGATGAACCCACAACCTTCAGACTGCTCGCCCTTCAGGCTGTAGCGCATCAGGAACCCCACGTGTAGAGAACATACCCAATCCCTCGACGAGGTGCCGATACGGGCTGCTCCGCCAGCATGCCACGAGAATCCGTAACCGAAAATACTTTTTGGTTTGCGAGAAAGTATCCAGACGGTGTGGTGTTTGTGGAACTGTCAACACCTCCAGCGGTAATGAGACAGCATGGGTTCGTATCTGCGGTGGTGGGTGTGTGTTTAGCACCGCGGTTCTTCTCCCACTGGCTGGATCGTTATGAACTGTCCACATGAACATAAGAAATGAGAGGTGTGTGTGTGTGTGTGTGTTGGGGGGGGGTGTGTGGTAAGACAGCGATATGGCAATTCGAGCTAACGAATCTGGCACCAGCAAACGGTAAACAGTTGGACGTCCAGGGATGTGTTCTTTTGTCGGTGGTGTTCTCGTGGTTGGACGTGTTGCTCGGGAAAATCAAATAAAGCCGGCGTGATCTCCACAGATATTTTTAAAGCGCTGCCGTTCCCCGCTGGCACGTGTCTCTCTGCCAGCACGCTCAAGGGTTAGAACCGGCCGAAGAGGCCCGCTCGCTCGGGCGCGTGACGCTCGCAGAAGGAACGGCTGGCGGCACCAGGCACGAGGCGGCGACACCGGCGGAAATATGTTTTTTTTTTTTTTTTTTTTTTTTTTTTTTTTTTTTGGCGGGTCGGTTCGTTTGCGCAGTGCGGTGTAATCGTGCGTGTAAAGGTGAGGCGTCTGGCGGCTGACGATATGCAGCAGATTCGCATCTTGGGGACCGGATCAATCGGGTCTGGGTGGAGCGTGACGACAACAACCACAGCCAGCGGCAGAAAGAAGTCTAATCAGATAAACGGAGATAAATACAAAAAAAAAAAAAAAAACATCCCAGAACTTTCCTCAGAGGCTTGTTGCTTTTCCCCGCAGGTGCTGCTCCTTTTTTTAGCGGCGTGATTAGATCTTGGGGAAGGGGCGTAACTCTGATTATAGAACGACGCCACTGGGTTATGATGACTTTCGTGCTGTGGGTGCTCTGCCTGAGCGAGTCTAATGGCGTCCTGATGTCGTTTTAACGGGGAAGCGTTAACACCAGCATGGTGTCGCTGGGGTTTCGGTTCGTACCGTAGATCTTGGGTACCGTTAACTGAGAGGATTCTGGGAAATGGTTCTGGAGGTATCTGTATGAACATTAGAACCTTTAATATGGAGGTAGCAGGAACCATGTGACTGTAAAGCCACATAAACCTCAGGGTGACAATTGGGTTTTGGGTTTGTACAGCAGACCCTAGGTATCTTTAACTAAGGGAATCCTGTGAAATGGTTCTGGAAGACCTGTAGGTATCTCTATGAAGATTAGAACCTTTAGTATGGAGGCCGCGGGAACCATGTGACTGTAACGCCAGATGACCCACAGGGCATCGATAGGGTTTTGGATGCTGCGTTGCGTCCATACAGCAGATCTTGGGAACCTGTAATTGAGGGGTTTCTAGGAAATGGTTCTGGAAGACCTGTAGGTATCTAATGAAGATTAAAACCTTCAAAATGGAGGTAGCGGCAACCTCATGACTATAAAGCCAGACCACCCGCAGGGCATCAATGGGGTTTTGGATGTTGTTTTGGGTTCATACAGCAGATCTTGGGGAACTGTAACTGAGGAGATTCTGGGAAATGGTTCTGGAAGACCTGTAGGTATCTAATGAAGATTAGAACCTTTAGTATGGAGGCCGTGGGAACCTCATGACTGTAAAGCCAGACGACCCGCAGGGCGTCAATCGTGTTTTGGATGCCTCGTTGGGTTCATACAGCAGATCTTGGGGAAACTGTAACTGAGGAGATTCTGGGAAATGGTTCTGGAAGACCTGTAGGTATCTGTATGAAGATTAGAACCTTTAGTATGGAGGCCGTGGGAACCTCATGACCGTAAAGCCAGACGACCCGCAGGGCGTCAATCGTGTTTTGGATGCCTCGTTGGGTTCATACAGCAGATCTTAGGAACCTGTAACTGAGGGCATTCTGGGAAATGGTTCTGGAAGACCTGTAGGTATCTAATGAAGCTTAGAACCTTTAATATGGAGGTAGCAGCAACAATGTGACTGTAAAGCCAGACCACCCGCAGGGCATCAATGGGGTTTTGGATGTTGTTTTGGGTTCATACAGCAGATCTTGGGAACCTGTAACTGAGGGCATTGTGGGAAATGGTTCTGGAAGACCATTTTAAGAACAAAACCAGGTTCCCACTGAGGGAACTGGGGCTGAGTATAGTTCCTAGAATGGAACCTCTGTCTAGTAGATCCGGTGCTGACTCCTCAGTCAGTGTTCTAGACAATAAATAGTCAAAAATGAAAAGGTTAAAGACTAGAACACGAACAATGGAGCTCAGAATGATTATGAAACCTACATGCGACAAACTGAAGGTCGTTTTAAAGAACATACCATTATCTCTAGTAAAGTGTAACAACTGTTGCTAGTTTATGAGGTTAAACAGCATGAAAGCACCGTTCTAACATTCAGAACATCAAAGGGCTGAGACTACAGATCACTGAAGTAAAGACCGCTGGTGTGATATAATCATAAAGAACCTCAGCCTGCATGCATCAAGTCGACGCCCCTTTGAAGCCGCTTTTTAAGGAACTTCTCGAGTGGGACGTCTCTGGAGCACTTGTGTCTGCGGGTAACTAAATGATAGTTAGCAACAACAAAGACTTTGAACTAGAAGGACATGAATTTCTTACGGGGTGAGGGACTTTTGGGGGCATTACATGAAAGCGTAGTGGAGCTCTTAGAACCTACAAAGCCGAAATAATCGGAAAAAAAGCCTTTAAAGCCGACGTACAGGTGTCTGAATCGAACCATGGACATTTGCACACGTCCACCGTTGTGGGAACAGTTTGGGGAAGGCCTTTATTTCACACAGATACCCCCCCCCCCAAAAAAAACTCTTAAACTCTTAAAGTGCTTGGAGTGGAAGCTGTAAAGGATAAGAATGTCCTCCCTGTGTCTAAGTGGGTTTAATCTTATCTGATTATCTTCCACCTTATTTACTATTAGGGTCACAGGGGGGTCCTCCATGCCCATTCAGGGGAGAACGTTTCAGGCACTGGGCAGATGTATGAAGGACAGGACAGCAATCCACACATTCTCACACACAACTATACAGGGGCCATTTAGAGCCATTTAATTCACCTTGAATGTTTTTGGACTGTGGGAGGAAACCCACACAGACACGGGGAGGACATGGAAACTCCACCCAGATCGGGATTCGAGAGGCGGACCCGCTTACTAGCATTCCACTCAATTCAGACACGCTAATACCTTAGAAATGTCCTAATTGCCCCACTGACATTACAGGAAAAGACCTGGTGCCCGACCTTATAACGACCTTCACCATAACACTCAGATCAGAGTCATTAGAACCTGGATCTGCAGCGCTGTGAGGAGAACATGCCAACACCTCTCCACCGTGTCAGCCGGGTGTTAGATAGAAGTTATAAAACAAACCTAAATGAAACTTTCCCAGAAGACAAAACAGACTTAAAGTTCTTTACTTGTTCTTCTAACTCAGTTTCTGCTGATAATAAAGTTACTGCATACAGCCTTTGGACAGCAATATAGATGCATTATGGGTAATTATAACACAAGCACAGAGAGGTCACATGGGGAAGCATTCCGAAATCATCACCTTCGGATTTGTTTTACTTTTTCTTATTATTATTATTTTATCCGTTATACATTACACAGGGGGCGGCAC
>JAFMOD010000114.1:3775933-3787752 GCA_019802435.1 Corydoras maculifer
TGAGAGGGAGTGAGAGAGTAAGGGAGTGAGGGAGCGAGAGGGTGAGGGAGTGAGAGAGTGAGAGGGAGTGAGAGAGTAAGGGAGTAAGGGAGCGAGAGGGTGAGGGGGTGAGGGAGTGAGAGAGTGAGGGAGTGAGAGAGTGAGGGAGTGAGGGAGAAAAGTCAGCTGAACGTGGCAGTTTATAGAACAGAAGAGGACTTTAGAGGAACTTCAGCGGTACGGTGTGTCCCCCTGTCGAGGCGGACGACCCCTACAGGAGCTCTAATGAGCTGTTAAACAGAACGAGAGCGCCAACAAGGGAAGCATTTAATTACACCAGCACTGCTGTGGAGCTGCCCTCACCGGCCACTTTATTAGGTTCTAACGTGCCGTTGATCGGTTCCACTTATTAGAGTTCTGTAAATACAGACTGGATCGGTCCGTCGCCCTTTAACCAACTCAGAGCGGGTCTTATCAGCGTGATGGACCATCACGTTGAGGGTTCCAAACTTGGATCCACCACAAAGAGTTGCCATCATGGTCCCTTAAGCGGGGCCCTTAATTAAACTTCACTTTTTTAAAGGTGTTGTGGGTAATGTAATGACTAAACGCTGCTGTAACGTCACTGTGACACCACCATGTCAGTGTCACTGCAGTGCTGGGAGTCAACTACCACCCAAATAATACCTGTGGGGGTCCTGGTCATCAAACAAAGAATGTAGAGAACGTACTGGGTGCCAATCTATCACCGGGCACACATTCACTTACACACACATTATATAGGGGAAATTTGGATTAGGCAATGTAGCACCATTTGACTTTGAATCCATGTTTTTAGACTGTGGGAGGAAGCTGGGGAACCCAGAGGAAACCCACACAGACACGGGAAGAACATGGAGACCCCACACAGTTTTGGATTGGAACCTGGGAATCCCCAGCACTGAGAGGCGGACGTGCTGACCACTGAGCCACGTTGCCCAAACGGCAGTCTATTTAAACTTTAATTTGAACTTTAATTTATAAGGAGCCTGACGGCACGGTGTCTTAGTGGTTTAGCATGTTCTTCTCTCAGCACTAGGGATTCCCGGTTCGAATCCCAATCTGGGTGGAGTTTCCATGTTCTCCCCGTATCCACATGGGTTTCCTCTTGGTTCTCCGGTTTCCTCCCACAGTCCAAAAACATGGATCAAGGTTAATTGAGTTCTCCAAATTGCCCCATATAGAGTGTGTGTGTGTGTGAGTGAGTGTGTGCCCAGCGATAGATTGGCGCCCTTTTCTGGGTGTATCTGCCCAAGCCCAAAATGTTCTCCCCCCTGGGTGGGCATGGGCAACCCCACCCCCCCCAACGACACTAATAGAGGACAAAGTGGAAGATGATGGATGGATGGATGTCCTGGTCGAGCTCTATGTGCATCGTATTGTAAAATAAAGGGTTGATGGCACTGCTGTAAACAAATGCGCTGCACTCTGTGGAGACACCACCTCGTTCTCTGATGGGCCCGGGGCCCCTGACACGTCCGCAGTGTGTGCGTCTGCTCACCTCTCTGTTGATGTGACACATAATGAAATGCCGATTTGTATTTGGGATCAGTACCGTAATCCTGCGCTCGGCGCGACATCGGTGGCGCGGCGTGACGACTGCTCATTGTTCCATAAACATTATTCAGATCAAACGGAGCTGATTTGGTTTCCTCGGCACTCGCAGCCTCATCGCCTGGCTGACCTTTATTAAGCGAGGCGGGGAGTCGGAATAAAGAAGTGATGGAGAACATTCCGCACACTCGGTTCAGAGCGAGATTTATTCAGTTTGACTCGGGGCTGCGGTTTCGTTTCTGTTCGGTAAACAAACAATAGAACGTTCTGGAATGGAGCGGTGGGAACGCGCCGGCCCGGCGAGCTATTTAATACTTCTTTAGGCCTTTCCCGGCCGCTCGTGCGTGTTATTGTATTCGCTGTGTTTGGATCTTTCACTTTTCGCTCCTTTATTGTCTCCCCAGCGTCAACGTCCCAGTTTCATACAAATATAGGAAAGAGGAACTTCATTTTGCATATGTGTGTGTGTGTGTGTGTGTGTGTGTGTGTGTACTGAGTCTATAGTGTGTATTAGTGTGTATTGTTCGCCTGTGTGTGTTACTTAGTCGTGCACCTCATTTCGACTCCTGAACTGCTTCTAACTGATTCCTCATTGAAACCGAATGACTCTGAGTCGACCTTAACCGATGGCTGCACCTGGTTCGAGCGCGTGAGTATGATGGTGATCCTGCTGAACTGCGTGACGTTAGGGATGTACCAACCATGTGAGAACATCGACTGCTCCTCCCAACGCTGTCAGATCCTGCAGGTAAGGCTTCTGCACTCAGCTTCATCACATGATTCATCATCATCATCTTCATCAGACATGTCCACACTTCACGCATTACATCAGGTAACACATTACGTTGCGTTACGGTCACAACGTTACCTTCAATCAACACCGTTTGATTGACAATCACCAATCAGGACTTCCAGTGTAGGGTACCCACCCCACCCTCGCTGTCCGACTGGCAGTTTGTTAATGTTGTTTTGGTTTTTGCAATCCATCCATTCATCTACCACTTTATCCTCTACTAGGGTCACGGGGGGGGGGTTCCCCCATGCCCATCCAGGGGGAAACGTTTGGGCACTGGGCAGGACACGCAGGACAGGGCGCCAATCCATTGCTGGGCACACACGTACTATATATTTATCCATCCATCCATTATCTTCCTCTTTATCCTCTATTAGGGTCGCGGGGGGGTTCCCCATGCCCATCCAGGGGAGAACGTCTCGGGCACTGGGCAGATACACCCAGGACAGGGCACAGACCTATCACTGGGCACACACTCACTCACACAGACACACTCTATATGGGGCAATTTGGAGAACTCAATTGACCTTGATCCATATTTTTGGACTGTGGGAGGAAACCGGAGAACCCGGAGGGAACCCACGGGGAGAACATGCAAACTCCACCCTGATTGGAATTTGAACCAGGAATCCCTAGCACTCCCTAGTGGAGAACATGCCAACCACTGAGCCACCGTGCGGCCCGGTTTTGGTGATGGTGTTTTCTGGTTGTAGATGGGTTTTGTTTTGGTTGTGAGTGAGGTTGGCTCGTTGTGCCGGTCTCAGCCAGCGCGTGATTCTGATCCGTTTATGACGTCTGCTGAACGTCTGCGCTGAACGTCTGCGTTCTGGTCCAGAAAAGCAAATCCAGCATGAAATGAACAATTGCTCAAACTTCAGAACGATTCCCACGCATGTGTAAACCGGCCCCGGAGAACCGAGCGCAGAGCCGGAGCAGCTGCTCGGGATCGCTCTGAAATTCCAGGTCCATATGTGCGGCAGGGACGGACACGCGTGGTTGTTCTTCTCAGTCTTGTGGACAAATGTCCGTCCGTATGTTGATGACGCCTGTCGCCCCCGCACCGCACTCAGCCTGGACCTTCTGCACGGCGTGCAACAGGAACGCGCCCTAGGCCTCAAACCTTTCAAATAAACAGACCCTCACTAAACCCTTTTTTTTGGGGTGGGGTGGGGGTTATGTGTCGAATTGTTCCCATGAGTGTTATCCTCTTTTCCCAATCCGCACGTATTTACACAGCGCCAGACGACTCTGGCAGACTTTGTAGGGATTTGTCGCGGGGCCCAGACCGACTCGAACCCTTCTGTTTCAGCACCAGGCTTTGATAGAGAGACACTTCCTCTAGTGCACTTCCATTATACACCACGAACACATGGACGTCCACGACGTTTGATTCCTGGTATTCCGTTTATATTGATGACTGTTATAAAATAGAGTTCCGGGAAAAGGACTCTTAACTACAGTCATACAGAACCAGTTAAACGTTAGGCCACGCCCCCTTCTCACTCCATTCTCTATGTCCTCCACTTACCTTATAGATGGACTTTGTAGTTCTACAATTCCAGACTGTAGTCCATCTGTGTTCTTTGTTGTTGTTAGTCCCCTGTTGGTTCTCTGTTCTCTATGGGTCAGAACAGGTATCATTTGGGTGGTGGATTGTTTATTGTCAGTTCTGCAGTGACACTGATGTGGTGAGTGTGCTGCTGTAGTTTCATTTCTCCACCTCAGTGACACTGCTGGGATAGGAATAATGCCCCCACCCAGTAACCCCTGCTCTGTGGTGGTACTATTGGGGTTCTGACCATTAGAACAGAGTACACAGTATGTACTGTAGAACACACACAGATGGACTACAGTCTGTTACTGTAGAACTACAAAGTCCATCTTTACAGGAAATGGAACTGAGAACACAGACAATGATTGGGGCAGAAAGGGGGCGTACTATATTGTAGTTCTACAATTCCAGACTGTAGTCCATCTGTGTTCTTTGTTGTTGTTAGTCCCCTGTTGGTTCTCTGTTCTCTGTTGGTCAGAACAGGTATCATTTGGGTGGTGGATTGTCAGTTCTGCAGTGACACTGATGTGGTGAGTGTGGTGCTGTAGTTTCACTTCTCCACCTCAGTGACACTGCTGGGATAGGAATAATGCCCCCACCCAATAACCCCTGCTCTGTGGTGGTACTATTGGGGTTCTGACCATTAGAACAGAGTAAACAGTATGTACTCTAACACCTCCTCATGTCTAGTTTGATTGCTGGAATTCATCCATGTAGTTTAGAGAAACACACACACACACACACACACACGCACACACACGCACGATGCTGGGACTGCTGACAGGTCCTGATGTTGTAGTGTTGTGCTTTAGAGCGACTGGCTTCCGCCGAGAACCTCGCAAAAAAACACGAACCCACTCCTCTGTCATTTCAAATCAAAGCCCCGGTGCAATCAGAGCGCACACACACACACACACACACACACACACACACACACATTCCATCACATGTTCAGGTAGGAGAGACTTGTTCAGACGTGTCTTCCCTGAGGATGAGGATGAACAGTACTGTCACACCGAGCGCCGCAGTGGAGCTTTGTAAATAGCAGCTTGATGCCAAAGAGTCTCCCGTAGCCATCTGCCGTGAAGTGCGCCGTTCTCACGCCGTTCCGTCCTCCCTCCGGTTCTCACGCCGTTCCATCCTCCCTCCGGTCCTCAAGCCGTTCCATCCTCCCTCCGGTCCTCACGCCGTTCCATCCTCCCTCCGGTCCTCAAGCCGTTCCATCCTCCCTCCGGTTCTCACGCCGTTCCATCCTCCCTCCGGTCCTCAAGCCGTTCCATCCTCCCTCCGGTCCTCACGCCGTTCCATCCTCCCTCCGGTCCTCACGCCGTTCCGTCCTCCCTCCAGTCCTCACGGCGTTCCGTCCTCACGCCGTAGACGTCGATCCTTTTACTGCTTGGCATCTTGTTTGAGTATCTGCAACATTCCAAGCTCTGAAATTAGACCCTTTTAATCAAACTTCCACTTTATCAAGAAATCGCACAACATAACGACTGGGGTCAGGACACCGGGTCCGCCATGATGACGCAATCAGAGGTAAGGGCCTTGCTCAGGGGCCCACGTGCCAATCTATCACTGGGCACACACTCACTCACACAAACACACTCTATATGGGGCAATTTGGAGAATTCAATTGACCTTGAGCCATGTTTTTGGACTGTGGGAGGAAACCGGAGAACCCGGAGGAAACCCACACGGACACGGGAGAACATGGAAGCTCCACCCATGGAAGCTCCACCCAGATTGGGATTCGAACCTAGCGCTGAGAGGAGAATGTGCTAACCACTAAGCCACCATGCTGCCCGATGGAAGGAATGGTGGAGGGTTTCCTCCCACAGTCCAAATTCAAGGTGAATTCACTGCTCTAAATTGCCCCTATACAGTGTATGTCTTGTAATAGCTCGGTGCCCTGCCTTGGGTGGATCTGCCCAGCACCTAAAACATCCGTCAGCTTTCCGTTGAAGTCTTATTGTCCATGTTCTCTGATGACTAGGTACTATTTGGGTGATGGATGATTTCCAGCACTACACTGACACTGATGGTGGTGGTGGTGTTGTGGTATGCGTGGTATACTGCAAACACTGTGGACATAATTAAACACATCCACTTTAGTGCTCCACCGTGCGGATGTAAAATCAGAGAGTCCGTTCATCCAAGCACAACACACAGTAACACCACCACCATCGGTGTCGGCACAGCGCCCAGAATCATCCACCACCCAAATACCAGCTACCCAATTCTAGTGTTGGTGTTGCTCGGCTGGCAGAAGTTCAGTAAAGTGTCTAATTACCTGCCAGGGTTCAGAATTGTGTCAAAATAACCCGGAGGCGAGAGTGACGAGCCATAAATAGATGCTCTCTGTGGCGTAATCAAGTCGCTAATGGTCTTTGTATTCCACACTTAATGACACAAACTGGTCATGTGGGAGTTCAGCGGCGTTATTTATAGTGCAGGGGGGGGGGGGGGGGGGGGGGGGGGGGGGGGGGGGGGGGGGGGGGGGGGGGGGGGGGGGGGGGGGGGGGGGGGGGGGGGGGGGGGGGGGGGGGGGGGGGCCCCCCCCCCCCCCCCACACACACACACCCCTCCGGACCGAGTGCCACTAATCACGGCCCGACGTTCACGGCTGATGCTAAAGGTTTATTCCAGTCACGCTGGAATTTCATTAAAATCTGATCAATATACAGATTATAGCATTAATCAACACACACGCCGATCCGTGGAGCGAATAAGTGGACCTTAAAGCGAACGACGGAACCGTGCCTCAGAACGTACAGCGGACGTCTCAGACTGTGCCGTTCGTAATTAACTGGCTTATTGGACATGTTTGAGTGAGTGCTGATGCCTCTCAGGGAATGTTCTCCTCTCTGGGTTTGTTTTTTGTTTCAGTAAGGTGTTTTAGGAAAGTCGTACGGCCCCGGGGCCACGTTCGGCCCACTGGCTGAGCTTGACCAGCCCATGTTTGGTCAATAAACCAGTTTTCAAAGTTTATGTGTGTGTGTGTGTATGTATGTATGTGTATATATATATATATATATATATATATATATATATATATATATATATATATATATATATATATATATATATATATATATATATATATACCGGCGGCACGGTGGCTTAGTGGTTTAACACGTTCTCCTCTCAGCGCTAGGGATTCCCGGTTCGAATCCCCATCTGGGTGGAGTTTCCATGTTCTCCCCGTGTCTGCGTGGGTTTCCTCCGGGTTCTCCGGTTTCCTCCCAAAGTCCAAAAACATGGATCAAGTTAATTGAATTCTCAAAATTGCCCCATATAGAGTGTGTCTGTGTGAGTGAGTGTGTGCCCAGCGATGGATTGGCGCCCTGTCCTGGGTCTATCTGCCCAGCGCACGAGACGTTCTCCCCTGGATGGGCATGGGGAACCCCACCGCGACCCTAGTAGAGGATAAAGCAGGAGATAATGAATGAATATATATATATATTTATACAGTGTATATAGTTTCCATGTTCTCAGACATTGCAGAAGCTTGTGGAACAATGCCACAGAGAATGTGTGATGTCATCAAAGCTACACCAAATATAAGAGTGTGTTTCCTTTTTTTGGCCAGGCTGTATGTTTATATACAATTATATATCTGGTATTAAATTATCATGTGGCCGCTTAAGAATATAAAAAATTGAACCAAAACCAAAAAAAAGCTATATTAAAGTTTTGACACAAAACCTTGTTTTTGATTAAAATTCGTACTGAAAGTCGTGTTCTGTTCCCTCCAGGCGTTCGACGCGATTATCTACATCTTCTTTGCGGTGGAGATGGTGGTGAAGATGGTTGCTCTCGGCATCTTTGGCCGCCGCTGTTACCTTGGCGACACTTGGAACAGACTGGATTTCTTTATCGTCATGGCGGGGTGAGTAAACGATCTGTGAAAGAGCAAAGCAAGTGCGCCGCACCTTTAACACATTGATTTCGGTGTTTAGTTCAGTCCCATTGTCTCGGGGTGTTTAAAACAAATGTATGGTTCACACTTTACAGAAACTGTTTAAGGTCCTGGTTTATTTACGAACCTGCAGCAGGATTGCTGTGGAGGGTTACAGTAGTTGTGACAACATTTGTCTATGAGGGATTATAGTAGCTGTAGCAGCCACTTTCTGAGGGATTAGAGTTGTATTGGCAGTCAGTGTTTATGTGGGATTACATTAGTTGTGGCAACTGTTGTTTGAGGGATTTCAGGTGTGGTGGCAACAGCTGTTTGCGAGATTATAGTATTATAGTATAAATTATAGTAGTTGTGGCAACCTTTGTTTATGAGGAATTATTTTACTAGTGGCTATATATAAATTAGGGATTATAAGAATTTTGGCAACCGTTATTTAAGGGATTACATTTGTTGTGGCAAGAAATGTTTATGATGGATTAAAGATAGTGAGGCAAGCACTGTTTATGAGGGATTACAGTAGTTGTGACAACAGTTGTTTTTGAGGGATTACGGAATATTAGATTTAAACCTTAAACTTTGTTGTTACTGTGAAGCTGAACTAATCTGAGGTTTGTTTCAGGTGTGTTAGGTGTGTGTTTGGGGTTAGGTGTGTGTCAGGTGTGTGTCAGGTGTGTTGGGTGTTAGGTGCCAGGTGTGTTGGGTGTCGGGTGTGTGTCGGGTGTGTGTCGGGTGTGTATCAGGTGGGTGTCAGGTGTGTGTATCAGGTGTGTGTCAGGTGTATGTGTCAGGTGTGTGTATCAGGTGGGTGTCAGGGGTGTGTGTCAGGTGTGTGTCAGGTGTGTGTCAGGTGTGTGTATCAGGTGTGTTGGGTGTCAGGTGTGTATCAGGTGGGTGTCAGGTGTGTGTCAGGTGAGTGTCAGGTGTGTGTATCAGGTGTGTGTATCAGGTGTGTATCAGGTGTGTTGGGTGTGTATCAGGTGTGTCAGGTGTTTGTATCAGGTGTGTATCAGGTGTGTGTCAGGTGTGTTAGGTGTGTATCAGGTGGGTGTCAGGTGTGTGTGTCAGGTGTGTGTATCAGGTGTGTGTATCAGGTGTGTGTCAGGTGTGTATCAGGTGTGTGTCAGGTGTGTGTCAGGTGTGTTAGGTGTGTATCAGGTGGGTGTCAGGTGTGTGTGTCAGGTGTGTGTATCAGGTGTGTGTATCAGGTGTGTGTCAGGTGTGTATCAGGTGTGTGTCAGGTGTGTCCAGTTTCGGGGAACTCCAGCATCAAGCCGATCCTCCATTAGGAGATCTGGAACTGATATGACTTCTATTGATTGTGTTCTCTTTCTGGTGCACCGGTCTGTATGAGGGCAGATAAAACGGCTGCGGTTGGTATCCCAGCATGCCACTGTGTGATGAACACACACATGCAAACAGACAGCGGTGTGCATACAGCGGGGCAGAGCACGGATATCCTCCTGCGCTGGACGGCGGCCACATCGCATATCTTTCATGAACAGCCGCTCAGCAAACACGTCGCACTGTGTTTAAAAAGCGGTCCCAGCACTGACCCCCGGGCGTGGTGAGGAATGGTCATCTAAAGAACTGTCTGCTCCGTTCCCAAAGCTTATTATTCCTGCGGTTTCGGTTTCCAACAAGTCGGCTGGGAGCGAATTACACAAGACCGTGTGATGAACTGGAAAACTATACACTATTAAAGAGTGTGTTTCATATAATGCACGCACAATACGAATTATTTCGAATTGACGCCAAGAGTATGTGGATGAACAGGGGCAGCCGTGGGCTTGTGACTTGAAGGTCCCCGGTTCGATTCCTAGTCCTGCTAAGTACTACGGCTGAAGTGCCACCTAATCCCTATTGATCCCCGGGGGGTATATACAAAACTGCCCACCGCTCTGGGCTCGTGAACCTGAGGGGACTGAGGAACCTAAGGAACCCGAGACAACCCCCTCTTGCCGCCCTGATTCAGATATGGATCAGTATTTGCAGCCATATCAGCTTTAAGAAGAACGTGTATGACGTCAGACACCGATAATAGATGAGGGGATGTGACCCTCAGGTTCAGGTGGCCAACCTGCATCGCATGCGGATCAGCCCATTGGCTGAAATTGACCTGCCCATGGTCAGTACAGGTATCATTTGGGTGGTGGATTGTTTATGGTCAGTTCTGCAGTGACACTGATGTGGTGAGTGTGGTGCTGTAGTTTCATTTCTTCACCTCAGTGACACTGCTGGGATAGGAATAATGCCCCCACCCAATAACCCCTGCTCTGTGGTGGTACTATTGGGGTTCTGACCATTAGAGAACAGAGTACACAGTATGTACTGTAGAACACACACAGATGGACTACAGTCTGAGAAGTCCCCTTCTCTGCAGTCCCCCTCCAGGAAGGGACATGTCTAATCATATAATGAAAGACGTAAGAACCCTCCAGTCTAAAGGGAACTTCCGTGCGTTCCGGTCCGGTTCCGAGGCTTTGAGGGGACGGCTGATGTATGAATCTGCTGCGGCAGGAAGTCGATGGAGGAACCGAGGCGGTGCGATGTGGGAGGACTTGGCCAGATTTAAAAACGCATTCACAATGGCTGCATGCTGGAACAGTTGCAGCGGTCCTACGGTACACCTGGGAGGACCTGCCAGAAACACCGACGGACATGAATCTGGACAAGGAGCCGAGTCGTTTCCAGATGGTTCACCCCAAATGATGCCCTGAGGGGAGATCTTCAAATCCGCTTCTCTGGTTGGAAATAAAGGAGCTGGACTTGTTTCAATTTAGAATCCTTCTTGCCGTCTTCCCGGTGTTTCTGGGATAGGCCCCAGGGGGAGAAGTGATTGAATATATTTGATTATTTGTGTTTTAAGCAGGTGGTTCCCTCATGACCATCCAGTGGAGAAGGTTTTAGGTACACCCAGGACAGGGCGCCCATCCATCACTGTGCACACACTCACTCACTCAGACACACACTATATAGGGGCAATATAGAGCAGCCAATTCACCTTAAATCCATGTTTTTGGACTGTGAGAGGAAACTGGACGGACGAACCTGATTCGAACCTGAATACCCAGAGTGCTGACCACTACACCCCCGCGCCGCCCTTCATGCTCGTCCAGTGGAGAACGTTTTAAGCGCTGGGCAGGTTCACCCAGGACAGGGCGCCCATCCATCACTGGACACACACTCACTTACACAAACACACTCTATATGGGGCAAATTAGAGCAGCCAATTCACCTTAAATCCATGTTTTTGGACTGTGGGAGGATACCGGCGAACCCACAAGAACGTGGAAGCTCCACCCATGTCGGGATTCAAACCTCGGTGGTTTTACCTCCTGGTCAGGTGGTGGACCGATGCCCACCCCTGGGGTTCCACCCGGGCGGGACGCAGTACCGGTGTGATGTCCTCCCGCGGTCAGCCCATGTGACAGCGTGGTGGTCCGTATCAGACGCTCGGGGTCGTGACCTGCATGCGCACCAGCGGCGGCTCGGCTCCAGATGGCGCCCCGTTTCGCCAGGCTGCCACCACCCCTGGGGAGGGGAGGGGGGGGCGCCCATGAAGGTTTGGGATGTTTTGGATGGCGCGTGTGAACATGTCCTCAGATCTGTGGAGAACATAGACGTGCGCGGGATCTGCGCGGGATCTGCATGGGCTCCGGCGCCATGGCGCCGCCAGATGGTGGGAGCGTCTCGGAGGATCGACATGCCAGGGGAGCGGGGGGGGGGGTGGGCGCGGGTGCAGGGGGGGTAAGTTGGAGTGTTGTATCTTGATGAAGCGCGGATCTTAAGTCTGAATTTTAAGCGACGTTGATTAGACGGCGACGGCCAGTAAATAATTCACACAAACTGCCGCGTCAGCGCCTCGCGGGGGTGTGTCCTTATTCCCTTTTGGTAAACGAGTGCATCACTCTCTGCTTAGCTCTCTCTCTCTCTCTCTTTCTCTCTCTCTCTCTCTCTCTCTCTCTCTCTCTCTCTCTCTCTCT
>JAFMOD010000114.1:3792075-3802586 GCA_019802435.1 Corydoras maculifer
GCCTGTATCCTTGACTCCGCCTCCACCATTTCATCCTTCACACCTGTGTCTTTGCTCGACTCCGCCTCCTGTTCATGTGTTACATGTTTCGCAGTTGCGTCTCTTTACCTGGCCTGTATCCTTGACTCCGCCTCCACCATTTCATCCTTCACACCTGTGTCTTTGCTCGACTCCGCCTCCTGTTCATGTGTTACATGTTTCGCAGTTGCGTCTCTTTACCTGGCCTGTATCCTTGACTCCGCCTCCACCATTTCATTCTTCACACCTGTGTCTTTGCTCGACTCCGCCTCCTGTTCATGTGTGACATGTTTCGCAGTTGCGTCTCTTTACCTGGCCTGTATCCTTGACTCCGCCTCCACCATTTCATCCTTCACACCTGTGTCTTTGCTCGACTCCGCCTCCTGTTCATGTGTGACATGTTTCGCAGTTGCGTCTCTTTACCTGGCCTGTATCCTTGACTCCGCCTCCACCATTTCATCCTTCACACCTGTGTCTTTACTTAACTCCACCTCCATTTCATGTGTTTACAGCCCCATGCCTCACACCTATGACTCTCTACCTGACCTGATTCCCTGATTCCACCTCCTGTTCATGTGTTCCATGATATGCACTTGCATTTCTTTACCTGACCTGATTCCTTGACTCCGCCCCCAGCCATGTGTCCACTATTTAATCCTCACACCTGTGTCTTTACCTTGACTCCGCCTCCAATTCACGTGTTCACAGCCCTATGCCTCACACTTGTGACTCTCCCTGCCCTGATTCCCTGACTCCACCTCCTGTCCATGTGTCCCATCATTCGCACTTACATTTCTTCACCTGCCCTGCTTCTCCGACTCCGCCCCCTGTTCACGGTTCCGCCGCACCCTCGTGTCCGTTCCATCCCTCTCATCATCTGCACTGTCTTAACCGTACAGTGACCAGTGAGCTCTCCATGCTTTACACTGGGTGGGAGTTAATACAGACGTGTGCGTTGAATTAAAGGGGTTAAATAAGATGTTTATAAGTGAAACCTAATTATTTACACTTATCGACAGCACATGAAATATCTGCATCGTATCACACGGTGCCCGAAACAAAGCTGATTAACAACCGTCGCAAATTACAGGCTGCAGAGCGTCACTTATCCGAATGCGTGAATCATCGTTAGTGACTTTCCTCCGCCACTCGGAACACGGTCTGTGTTCACTCTGAGTCAACCAACACATTCACATCCAGCAGGAAAGCTCGAGTGTCACATCAAATATTTATGCCACCGTTCTGAAGAGGAACAGCGGTGTGGAAAGAGCCGCTTGCCAGCAGATGCTCAGAAAAAGGCCCGGCGTGGGGGGGGTGCTGACGCCGAGAAGGACAGCTTCTCAGCGGGCGGTCTTCAGGGTGCAGTGGGGAACGCAGCATCAGAGCGTCCTCATCAGTCTGGAGCTGCAGATACACCCGGCTCTTTATATCCCGTGTCTGCAGACTCAATGTACCCGATCTCCACGGCGTTCTCCTGCAGTCCTGCCTCCTGTTGACGCCCGTATCTCTGGAATTGCTGCGAAATGCACTCTGTTCTGCTGTAAATTGATAGGAATTTCTTCGGGGCCCGTGTCTTTCCCGCCGTCTCACTCGCTGGCAGTCTCTCTCCACCTGCTGAACGGATGATAAACTAATCACCGGCCCTTTTTTCGGGGAGGGATGGGGCTCAATACTATATTTGGTGCATTGCTGGAGGCTGAGCCGTGGATGATATGAGTATTACACCGGTCTTCAGAGGACTGCATGGTATATGTGAATGCAGCGTATGGAAATCTGAACCCATGCACTGGCAGAACTGGGCTGTGATGGACGACAGGTCATGCAAAATCAATCACATGAGACAGGATGCTGAAGGCAGAGTTATTTTTATTTATTTTTTTTTACTTACTTTGACCTTTTCTTCTTCCTCTGTGCAGACAGGGGCCACAATATCAGTCTTCTAATAAATACCTGGATAAAGTGAATGTGTTAAATCTGTAGAAGGGGTGTGTGAGTGGGGGGGGGGTGCGTGCTCCGTACCTACTATAGACACAAGGCTTTTAACAGTTGACTTTATGTTTGCAGGATATTTTTGTGTTAAACTGAAAATGTTGTAGAGCTTTTTTTTAAAATTTTTTTTCTTCTATCATAAATTAGAGTGGTCCTAAAACACAACCCTGAGGCATTCCATTGTATTTTGACATTAATAATTAATATATTTGTGGATATTATTTATTTAATTATTTATACGTTTAGTCGTTTTATCCAAAAAAATTGATTTATTTGTATGTTTATACATTTATATATATATATATATTAATGGCGGCACGGTGGCTTGGTGGTTAGCACGTTCGCCTCTCAGCGCTAGGGATTCCCGGTTCGAATCCCCATCTGGGTGGAGTTTGCATGTTCTCCCCGTGTCCATGTGGGTTTCCTCCAGGTTCTCCGGTTTCCTCCCACAGTCCAAAAACATGGATCAAGTCAAATGAATCCTCAAAAATTGCCCCATATAGAGTGTGTCTGGGTGAGTGAGTGTGTGCCCAGCGATAGATTGGCGTCCTGTCCTGGGTCTATCTGCCCAGCGCCCGAGACGTTCTCCCCTGGATGGGCATGGGGAACCCCACCGCGACACTAATAGAGGATAAAGCGGAAGATAATGAATGAATGAATATATATTTATTATTATTCTTATTAAAATGTCTTTTGCCTTTTGCTTTTCTTCATTTTTAAAATGATTCATTTGTATTCTTTATTTAAAATAAATTGTCTCATTCATAAAATGTTCCTATTTGTTTGTTTACATGCTGTCTTTCAGTATTTTATTACTAACCGCCTGCGTTCCCTCCATGTCTTTTTTAGGGTGGTGGAATACTCTCTGGATCTCCAGAACATCAATTTGACAGCCATTCGTACAGTCAGGGTTCTGCGACCCCTCAAAGCCATCAACAGAGTACCAAGTAAGTTTTTCAACATGTAAAAAGAAAATGTGGAGAACGCAGTATCAGCACATTTAAAACAATTCTCATGGATTTAAAAATGAATTCTTCTCAGCGCAAAAGAACCTGACAGAGGCTGTTTGAGGTCACTAGTGAGAGTTTTTAGGTTCTGCATCATGAAAGCCTTCGGCCCAAGTGAAGTGTTTTATTAAATTAATTATCATCATCAATCACGGGGTATGGTTAAGGAAAGGAGGGGGGTTTGAGATCAGAGGTGGAAACTTTGCCATCGGATCCAATAAACGCTGAGTTACTTTCTTTAAGTGAGTCATGAAAACCAAAAGGAATTGAATTCAGAAGTTAAGGGTGTTTGGAACTCATCACGTGCATCCTAACTCGGTTTCCCTGCACTTGACGTGACGTTGCCCCTCCACATCCGCCCCATTTTTTTTCACATGGTGCGAGAACGCAGCCTTTCTATCTAATGACCTGCTATTGATAGAAGCACGAACTTAATACTGCCAACACTCCCGGGTTCTTACGTTGGACCTTTAATGCATATTGGGAAGTTTATTCTTATCAGGGGCATTTAATACGGTTTTCCTTTGCGTGAGTGTGAGCTCCACCTTGCACAGCCTGTGGATCGGTTTGATCTACAGTTCAAAGGATTCCATCATAACGTCCTGAACTTATTAAAGTTCCTTATTAAGGTTAGGGACGAAGCCGTGGTGCCGTGAAGGTACGTTATGTCTGAAAAAGGATGTCTGCGTTGGACATCCCAGCTTTCTGCTGTTGTAGTGGAAGAAAAGGGTCAGGGTTCTGCGTGCACTCGTCATGCCTTCAACCTTGTGTGTGCAGTAATGCTGGAAAAGGGGCAGTTGATGGGGCCTGCCCACTAAGAACCTTGGGCATGGCACCTCACCCCACCTGCTCTCCAGGTGCCATCTTTAGAGCTGCACACTGCTCCGGGTAGTCCATCTGTGTTCTTTGTTGTTGTTAGTCCCCTGTTGGTTCTCTGTTCTCTATTATTCAGAACAGGTATCATTTGGGTGGTGGATTGTTTATGGTCAGTTCTGCAGTGACACTGATGTGGTGAGTGTGGTGCTGTAGTTTCATTTCTCCACCTCAGTGACACTGCTGGGATAGGACTAATGCCCCCACCCAATAACCCCTGCTTTGTGGTGGTACTATTGGGGTTCTGACCATTAGAACAGAGTACACAGTATGTACTGTAGAACACAAACAGATGGACTACAGTCTGGAATTATAGAACTACAAAGTCCATCTTTACAGGAAGTGGAACTGAGAACACGAACAATAAGTGGAGCAGAAAGGGGGCGTGTCCAAACTTTAGACTGGCGCTGTATTCAGGTGTTTCAGCTTTAAGTCTGAACTCCAGGCCTGAAAATTTTTTTCGAAGCAAACTTTTTTAAATAGCAAAACATCAGCGAGCTGAAACGGTGAATAGCTGTCGGTGCCCAACCCGCCGCTGCTGCACCCAGCCGCTTTAATTCCCCTCGCTTTATTCGGACGCAGAAGCAATTGGCTCTTTAATTAAAGGCGGCTTTCCGGCCGCAGACGTTCCTGGCTGACGAACGTGTTCTCCTCACAGTCTGCGATGGTCAGCGGAGCCAGCAGACTGCAGCGGGACAAAAAGAAAGAATGAACCGACAAAGCCAGCGGCGTTTTTGAGCCAACATGGCGCACAATTACTCCGACAAAAAGTCCTCAAAGAACCTTTTCATTTAGGACCTGAAGTGTGAGAGTTAATTCATGACTTTATTATTAGGACACTGTGCGGTCGTCGAGTCGTCTATAACTCTATAATCGGTGGAAAGACGTAGAATAAATGTAAGAATTTTGATTCCAAAGAGGGGCGGCATGGTGGCGTAGTGTTTAGCATGTTCTCCTCTCAGCGCTAGGGATTCCAGGTTCGAGTCCCAATCTGGGTGGAGTTTCCATGTCCTCCCCGTGTCCACATGTGTTTCCTCCGGGTTCTCTGGTTTCCTCCCACAGTCCAAAAACATGGATCAAGTCAGTTGAGTTCTCCAAATTGCCCCATAGAGTCTGTGTGTGAGTGAGTGTGTGCCCAGCGATAGATTGCCCCCCCTGTCCTGGGTGTATCTGCCCAGCGCCTGAAACTTTCTCCCCTGGATGGGCACAGAGAACCCCCCCCCCACCCCCGTGACCCTAATAGAGGATAAAGCGGAAGGTAAGGGATGGATTCCAAAGAGTGCTTACTGACAGGGTTGAAATCGGCAGTGTGGTGGTGCAGCGGTACTGCCTCCTTTAAAACACACCCAGCCGTCATATCGCTTACAAAGGTGTAATTACACCGAGTCAGCGTTGGCTCCGTGCGTGAGACTACAGAGCGCTGGGTTTCGGGTTGCGTGCAGATCCCATCCATCATCTCAGCGCGTGAACGCCCAGACTGCCAGACCCTTAATGCCCATAATGCCCATAATGGCTTAATGGCCCTTATTCTCAGCTGTTTATAGCAGCAGCGTGGTCAGCCGTGTTGATCCTGAGAACGCCAGAGCCACACAGGTAATTGGGTAGAGCTCCGAAAAAACAGACCGGCTGCATCGTCTGGCTTCACCCTGCTGAAGCAGAAATCAGCAATTATCCATCCATCCTTTATCTTCCACTTTATCCTATATCAGGGGGGGGAATCAAGCATGGATCAAGTCAATTGAGTTCTCCAAATTGCCCCATATAGAGTGTGGTCTGTGTGAGTGAGTGTGGGCCCAGTGATAGGTTGGTGCCCTGTCCTGGGTGTATCTGCCCATCCAGGGGAGAATGTTTTGGGCGCTGGGCATATAGTGGTTGGCATGTTCTCCTCTCAGCGCTAGGGATTCCAGGTTCGAATCCCCATCTGGGTGGAGTTTCCATGTTCTCCCCGTGTCCACGTAGGTTTCCTCTGGGTTCTCTGGTTTCCTCCCACAGTCCAAAAGCATGGATCAAGTCAATTGAGTTCTCCAAATTGCCCCATATAGAGTGTGTCTGTGTGAGTGAGTGTGTGCCCAGTGATAGGTTGGTGCCTCTGCCCAGCGCCCTAAGGTTCTCCCTTGGATGGGCATGGACATGTGACCTCCAGTCCAGAGGGGGCATCGGCTGTTTCACTGGGAACCAAAGATGCCGGCTGCTGCAGTCCTGGGAGGACCTTTTGTATGTTCTCGCGCTCCGTTTCGAATCCCCATCTGGGTGGAGTTTCCATGTTCTCCCCGTGTCCGCACGGGTTTCCTCCGGGTTCTCCGTTTTTCTCCCACAGTCCCACAAAAAGATGAAGTGGCTGCTCTAAATTGCCCCATCTAAATTGCCCCTATATACTGTGTGTGTGTGCCTAGAGACAGATTGGCGTCCTGTCCTGGGTGTATATATCCAGCGCCTGACACGTTCTTTCCTGGCTGTGCATAGGAACCCCCACCCTCTCGATAATGGGGATCCAGGTTCGAACCTGGATCCCCAGCGTTGACAGCACAGTGGCGCAGCCTAGCGATTTTCTAGGCAATTAACCCGGGATCGTTTAATAAGCCTTACAAATTGTTCTCCCAGGGACGACCCATGTCCATTCGTTCATTCAGGACTCGTTTCTCGGACTCACGGTGTTTAGCGGCGACATGTTATCAGACTGATGTATAAAATTAAATGGTTACATTAAATTAGATTGAATTTTCCAATCCAGTTAAATGCCGGCACGAGTCACTACAAACGGAGGACGTGGAGAGACTCGGAGGACGGCACGGCGGCGTACATCAGACGCACTTCTAGATGTCGTTTATTACCCCGTGTTCTTTCACGCTGATTAATCTTTGATTATGATCACGGACACTAGGGGGCTTTGATTTGTTTACTGGGTGTTCGATGGTTCTCAAGCTGCCAAGTTGCTCGGCGCTGACAGATGTCCTGGCGTAATCGCAGCGGCTGGTGAGAAGCGTCTTATTGTAATAAAAAAAAAAAGTCTTGTTGGGATTTGGTTTAGCAGATTAGCTCTGTCCCCCGCACAGATTTAGGGAAATAAAACCTCGGGATCTGCGGGACACGTGTAGAATGAGCATCAGCAGCATGTGGGAAACGTTCTACTTCAGGACGCTCTGGACACTCTGTAGTTTGGTTGCTCAGTGGTTAAGGTTTCACGCTCTTAATCTGAGGGTTCAGGTGTTTTAATCCCAAAGCCAGCTTGAATTGCCGATGTGGGTCCTTGAGCAAAGCATTGAGCCTTCATTATTCTGTACCAGGGTGGCATGGTGGCTTAGTGGTTGGCATGTTCTCCTCTCAGCGCTGGGGATTCCCGGTTCGGATCCCCATCTGGGTGGAGTTTCCATGTTCTCCCCGTGTCCACGTGGGTTTCCTCCGGGTTCTCCGGTTTCCTCCCACAGTCCGAAAACATGGATTAAGTCAATTGTGTTCGCCAAATTGCCCCATATAGAGTGTGTCTGTATGAGTGAGTGTGTGCCCAGTGATAGATTGGCGCCCTGTCCTGGATGCCCGAGACGTTCTCCCCTGGACGGGCATGGGGAGAACGTCTCGGGCATCCAGGGGAGAACGTCTCGGGCATCCAGGAGAGAACGTCTCGGGCATCCAGGGGAGAACGTCTCGGGCATCCAGGACGTTCTCCCCTGGATGGGCATGGGGAACCCCCCCCCCGCGACCCCCCCGTAATAGAGGATAAAGCAAAAGATAATGGATGGATGGATGTTGTGTACCTGTGCTCAGGATCTTGGGCGTCAGTTCTAACGTGATGGGTGCCGTTGTGTGTGCAGGTATGAGGATCTTGGTAAACCTGCTCCTGGACACCCTCCCCATGTTGGGCAACGTGCTCCTGCTCTGCTTCTTCGTCTTCTTCATCTTTGGGATCATCGGCGTGCAGCTGTGGGCGGGACTTCTGCGCAATCGCTGCTACCCCCATGAGAACTTCACGCTGTGAGTATGACTTCATAAAAAAACACATTGGGACTCGTTTTAAACTCTGGCGTTCTCATTTTGATTCGGGAATGAGGGGCCGCACTCCCGGGATTGGCGTAAGAGGATTTCGCAAGTTTAGGGATGGGTTCTATTTACGGACTGCATGGTAGCTGGTAGCACTGTAGATCACGCTTCCCAAAAATGGCAACAATTACCTCTGATTTATCTCCACCCCCCATTGGATCGCCCTCTCTCTCCAATGTCTCTACGTTCCTCCCAACCACCACTCCATATTTTGATGTTCCGCAGCCTGATGGACTCTGGGTAGGGGGTGGCGGTCGGTGGTTCAAACATCTGTCCATGGGATTCTGACGTCCACTCTGCAGTCTACAGCCACTTTCTGGTCTTCCAGCTCATGTGCTGATGCCCACATAGGAGCTGCAGCTCCTCAAGAGTTGGCGCCTTTCCCATCTTTCGCCATGACAAGCCAAGCCAAAGCCACTGGACCCTCCCCTTGCTCCACCCATACTGTCACCCTCTCTGTAAACGTGGTGGAGACCACGCCCGGGAAACTCGCCGGTGTCTTGTACCCGATGTGTCGGTGCATCACCGAGCCACGACTCACGAAACCAAAGCTCAGACCTCTAACCCCTCAGCATCTCTGAGATGAACGTTGGACGACTTCCATCATGATCTTTGCCTTGGAAGTTAAATCACGAGTGTCCTTTATCTCAGAACGTCGAAATGGAAACGGAGCCGAACAGAAAAATGCACGTTGCACTTAAAGGGAAAGAGTTGAGTTCCATTTCCGTTGTTTCTCGTCTTTTTTGGTCTGACAATAATGTACAGAGTCATGATGGTGGGTGGAGGATCAGCCACGTTACACCGAGAGCACGAAACACTCACTAATGATGTGAAACATGAAGACGGTGGAGCAGGAGAAACTATATTCATCTGGAAATATGAATAGTTTAATGAAAACTAAAAATAAGACGTGTCCCGGGATTATGACTCTGTCAGCTCGCTTTTAATGTGCAGCGTTAAAGATAAAGAAACAAGGCAGCCTGGGATAGGACTGAAAAAAAGCATGTTTACTTCAGTGTCAGTATCATTAATGAGAGAGAAAACACACACACACACACACACACACACACACACACACACATTTTCAGGCATCTTTTACAAAAATGTTAGAATAGATGCCAAAGAATAGATTCTGTTGTAGAAGAATTTGCCAAATACTGTTTGAGGGATTATAGTAGTCATGGCAACCGCTGTTTAAAGGGATGTAGTAGTTGTGGTACCTGTTGTTTATGAGGGGTTATATTAGTTGTGGCAGCTCTTGCTTATGAGGGGTTTTACTAATCATGGTACCTGTTGTTTATTAGGGATTATGGTAGTTGTGGCAACCCTTGGTCTTGACACGGATTATAGTAGTTGTTACAACTGCTGTTTATAAAGGATTATGGTAGTTCTGGTAACCCTTCATCTTGACACGGATTACGGTAGTTGTGGCAACTGTTGTTCATGAGGGTTTCAAATAGTTGTGGCAACCCTGGGTCTTCACTTGGGTTGTAGTAGTTGTGACAACTGTTGTTTATGAGGGATTCAAGTTGTTTTGGCAACCTTTGGTCTTGCCTTGGATTATAGTAGTTGTGAAGCCTGTTTATGAGGGATTTGTGTATTTGTGGCAACCCCTGGTCTTGACTTGGATTATAGTTGTCATGACACCTGTTGTGTATGGGGCATTAGAGTAGTTGTGGCAACCCTTGGTCTTGACACAGATTATAGTAGTTGTGACAACAGTTTTTGATGGGGGATTAGAGTAGTTGTGGCAACCCTTGTTCTTGCAAGGTTATATTAGTAGCTCTTGCTTATGAGGGGTTCTACTAATCATGGTACCTGTTGTTTATTAGGGATTATGGTAGTTGTGGCAACCATTTGTCTTGCCTTGGATCTTGTGACACCTGTTTATGAAGGATTTGAGTAGTTGTGGCAACCCTTGGTCTTGACACAGATTGTAGTAGTTGTGACAACTGTTTTTAATGAGGGATTAGAGTAGTTGTGGCAACCCTTGGCCTTAACTTGGATTATAGTTATGACACCATTTGTTTATGAGAGATTAGAGTAGTTGTGGCAACCCTTGTTCTTGAGTGGTTATATTAGTAGCTCTTGCTCATGAGGGGTTCTACTAATCATGGTACCTGTTGTTTATTAGGGATTATGGTAGTTGTGGCAACCTTTGATCTTGACTTAGATTATAGTAGTTGTAACAGCTGTTGTTTATGAGTCATTAGAGTAGTTGTGGCAACCACGGTTTCTGGGTGGACAGATGGACCCAATTGATAAATTTCTCGGGCTGGGTTCTGTAAATGCGCCGTTCCGCCGTTGCGTGCCATCACTGAGACTGCGGTTCCTGAGCCTCCTGACAGGTGGCGTGACCTCAGGCTGTTCTGAGACGGCGGGTTTTTGAGATCAGGAGAATTTATTAAAGCCGCTCGGCTGTCGCTCCGTCAATCCAACCGTGACGGGACGTTTAAAGCAAACGTGGCTGCCGGCTACATCCTGTCGTTTCCTCCGCCGCTAACACGCGGGAGTTCCATTACATACATTTGGTCATTTGTTGGACGCTTTTTATCCAAAGCGACTTACAAGGTGAGCACAGGGTTCATC
>JAFMOD010000114.1:3833541-3853313 GCA_019802435.1 Corydoras maculifer
CAGACACGGGGAGAACATGGAAACTCCACCCAGATAGGGATTCGAACCGGGAATCCCTAGTGCTGAGAGGAGAACGTCCTAACCACCGCCCAATATATATATATATATATATATTAAAATATATATATTAAAACCTGATGTTTGTATTTATTTATATTTGCGCTGCTCTGATTTTAATTGAGTTTATTTGAGGTTCTAAGCGTCTGAACGTTCTCTCCCTCTCCCTCCATCAGCCGGACGAGCTGACCAACGTGCTGGAGATCTGCAACATCGTCTTCACCAGCATGTTCGCCCTGGAGATGATCCTCAAGCTGACTGCGTTCGGCTGCTTCAACTACCTGCACAACCCCTACAACATCTTCGACGGCATCATCGTCATCATCAGGTGAGGACTCGTCCCGCCGACGGCGTCCCGGCGTCCTGAACTCAGCAGTTCCACATTTTCCGATCTCCATTAGAGTCCCACTCATCTGCGCTATTGATTATGTCTGTCTGGAGCTGAAGGCAAGACAACACACTCACCGAGCGGTTTATTACCGGCGTGATGATGATGCTGAGTCGTGCCTCTCATTACACACAAAACAACCTCAAGGTTCAGTCCGCCTCAGCGGTACCCAGTCAGAGTCTGAGTCACGCCTGCCTTTCGGCTCCAACCAACCGCTCTGTTTATTATAACAACATAACATTTGGTGTGTGTGTGTGTGGAGGGGGGGGGGGGTCATGGTGGCGTCCACCTATCAGCACTGGGGATCCAGGTTTGAATCCCAATCTGGGTGGAGTTTCCATGTTCTCCCCGTGTCCGTCTGGACTTCTTCCAGCGTTCTCCACTTTCCTTTCACAGTCCAAAAACATGGATTCAAGGTGAAGCTCTGAATTGCCCCCATATAGTGCCTGCGCCAAGCAATGCGCTAAGCCACGGTGGCTTAGTGGTTTGCATGTTCTCCTCTCAGCTCTAGGGATTCCCTGTTCGAATCCCAATCTGGGTGGAGTTTGCATGTTCTCCCCGTGTCCGCGTGGGTTTCCGCCAGGTTCTCCGGTTTCCTCCCACAGTCCAAAAACATGGATTAAGGTCAATGGAATTCTCCAAATTGCCCCATATAGAGAGTGTCTGTGTGAGTGAGTGTGTGCCCAGTCATAGGTTGGCGTCCTGTCTTTCTCCCTTGGAAGGGCATGTACGACCTTAGTATAGGTTAAAGCACAAGATAATGGTTGGATGGATGTTTTTATTAAATATGGTGCTTATGTATCTACCCCCTCCCCCCCGCAATCCGGTCCATACCGGTCTACCTCTTCTTTAAATAAATAATGACGATGCTTTGAATTTGCTGTCCTCCCGCAGCGTATGCGAGATCGTGGGTCAGTCCGACGGCGGTCTGAGCGTCCTCAGGACGTTCCGGCTCCTGCGGGTTCTGAAGCTGGTGCGCTTCATGCCGGCGCTGCGCCGCCAGCTGGTGGTGCTGATGAAGACCATGGATAACGTGGCCACCTTCTGCATGCTGCTCATGCTCTTCATCTTCATCTTCAGGTGCGTAGACGGAGTGTGGCGTGGGAATCGCTGCGGAATCAACCGGTGGGGTTGTTTTATGCACTGTATTATGATGTCATAGTCCTTATATCATGCCTTTCCACCGTTAAGACAATGTTAACCACAGGACAGGTTCACTACTGACGTCTGAGATCAGGGCTGCACGATTTATTGTGTTTTTGAGAATTATCGCGATATTTATATAAATGATATATATATATATATGATATTTATATATATGATATTTATATATAGGGCGGCACGGTGGCTTAGTGGTTAGCACGTTCGCCTCTCAGCGCTGGGGATTCCCGGTTCGAATCCCCATCTGGGTGGAGTTTCCATGTTCTCCCCGTGTCTGCGTGGGTTTCCTCCGGGTTCTCCGGTTTCCTCCCACAGTCCAAAAACATGGATCAAGTTAATTGAATTCTCAAAATTGCCCCATATAGAGTGTGTCTGTGTGAGTGAGTGTGTGCCCAGCGATGGATGGGCGCCCTGTCCTGGGTTTATTTGCCCAGCGCCCGAGACGTTCTCCCCTGGATGGGCATGGGGAACCCCACCGCGACCCTAATAGAGGATAAGCGGGAGATAATGAATGAATGAATATTTATATATATGACATTTATAATTATTGCGTTCTTGCGATCGACATATCATGCTTGACTGTTACCATGACGATGTCTTCTGAATGCTGTATGGGAAACGGTACTGGGATCTTAGTTCAGGTCTATATATTTAAGACTATAGTATGCTCCAGTTTTGAATAACAGTTTGGGGAAGACTCTTTCCTATCCCGGCGTGACAGGGGCTCTAGCGCACCAATCAAGATCCAGTGCAGCATGTTGGGGTGAGTTGGTGTGGAGGAACCGGATAGGCCTGTACCGCACCCTGACGTCATCCAACAGTGATGGAGCTGCTGTCGCTGCACAGTAGACACCTGAAGGTGTCTCTCTACTGTTGTCCATGCAGAATAACTTAAAAGATGAAGAAGTGTCGTTACTGTAAGGTCTGAGCCGAACCGTAGATTCAGTCAGTATGTTGGAATTCACAGCCGTTTGTGGCGGGGGTGTGGCCTCGGAGAGTAAGAGCCGCAGAACGGGACTGATGGGGTTCAGTCGAGAAGCAGGCAGGACAGGAAGCCGATGAGATGAGGAACGATGGGCGCAGAGTGAACAAGATAGAGCGAGAGTGCAGTTACCGGCTGAGTTATGAAGACAGATGGAGTTCGCGTTCTTCTCCATTTGTCTTACACCTGCCCGCACACACACACACACACACACACCTGCTGCTGGGACGTGAAGGCCTACAATACCCCTACATAGTTCCTCTGCCGTGTCCCCCGGTTCCGACACGATGACCCAAAAACCCGAAGAAAAATGAGACGCCGCTCTCAGTAGTATTTACATATTCGAGCAACTGGCAGGCTGCCATCTGGAGACGGTTCTGCAAACAGCAAGAACCCAGATCATTTATAAGGATCCACTCGAAAACGTCTTCTGGTGTCAGGGCTCACTTTAGTAGAACACTAACTACACTGAGTGGAACACTTACAGAACTGGACGGTGACCAGATGACGGCCAATCGATGGTTTTGTGTTCTTTAACAACATTCATCCATCCATCTATTATCTTCCGCTTTTATCCTCTATCGGGGGGGTTCCCCATGCCCATCCAGGGGAGAACGTTTCGGGCGCTGGGCAGATAGACCCAGGACAGGGCGCCAATCCATCGCTGGGCACACACTCACTCACACAGACACACTCTATATGGGGCAATTTGGAGAACTCAATTGACTTGATCCATGTTTTTGGACTGTGGGAGGAAACCGGAGAACCCGGAGGAAACCCACACGGACACCGGGGATGACATGGAATCTCCACCCAGATGGGGATTCGAACCGGGAATCCCTAGTGCTGAGAGGAGAACATGCTAATCACTAATCCACCGTGCTGCTTCTTTAAAAACGAAGTGTAGAATTTATGAACCCTTTCGATCCGGAATGGTTTGGGTTCTGGATCCAGATGAGCGGAAGAGAACATAGATATAGTATAGTTCTCCTACAGTTCAACCTGTCCATGACTTTAGAGCAAGAGTGGTGGCGCAGTGTGTGTGTGAGTGGGGGGGGGGGGTTGGGCCATCAGTCTGTAGGGTGTGTTGGGGGTTAAATTCAGAGTCTTGGGTGTATCACAGGGGGGCCACTCAGACTAACACAATCACGCTTAGAGGAATTTCCAATTCACTCCATGAGCCTGGGGAGAACATGCAAAATTCTCCCCAGAATGGACCTGCGAGCGGATCCGGGACGTCCTGTGTCGTAAAGTTGTGTAATGTGTGTAGCTCTGTTGTCTGTGTGAGGAGGAGTTCATGTGATAAGCAGCACATTAACACGACTCTGACATCATAATGGCCATGGTGATCCACGGTGCCGTGTGTTTGCTGCAGTATTCTGGGGATGCACATATTCGGCTGCAAGTTCAGTCTGAAGACGGACGCCGGAGACACGGTGCCCGACCGGAAGAACTTTGATTCTCTACTCTGGGCCATAGTGACTGTGTTTCAGGTACTGCCTTCACACACGCACCTCCACGCTGCACCTCCATGCTGCACCTCCACGCAGCACCCCCTGCTCTGTCGTGCCCTCTTGTCCATGAGCCAGATGTCCGTTCCTGTCCACTTAACCCGATCTGTTCCGTGTGTAGATCCTGACTCAGGAGGACTGGAACGTGGTGCTGTATAACGGCATGGCCTCCACCTCGCCGCTGGCCGCGCTCTACTTTGTGGCGCTGATGACGTTTGGGAACTACGTGCTGTTTAACCTGCTGGTTGCCATCCTGGTGGAGGGCTTTCAGGCCGAGGCAAGTGAAAAGTCTTACTGAGCGATGTGCCGGGACACGCCGGGGGTCGGATGTACTTCATATCAGGCCTTGATGATGGTGGGCCTGAAACCGATGATGTGCATGAAGAATCTGGAGACCCTGCAGAACCTGGAAGGACATGCAGACTTCCGAACCCAGAATGGAACCTGGGACAGGATTTAATAACCTGGGGCTGAGGTTCGAATCCCAATCTGGATGGAGTTTCCATCTTCTCCCCATGTCCACATGTTCTTTCTCCGGTTTCCTCCCGCATTTGCAAAAACATGGGTTCAAGGTGAATTGGATGCTTTTAATTGCCCCCACAGAGTGTGTGAGTCAGTGTGTGCCCAGCGATAGACCGGCAACCTGTCCCGGGTGTATCTGCCTTTAGTGTCTGTAATGTTCTCCCTGCACGGGCGTGGGGAACACCCCACACACACACACGCACACACACACACACACACCCGCGACCCTAGCATTTTAAAAGCACGTGGACCATCAATTAAATTAAGCCTTTAATCTGTTACATCAAAACATATACACTATAAGAACTTCAAAAGAAGAATAATTCTGGATGGTTCGAATCCCAATCTGGATGGAGTTCCCATGTTCTTTCCATGTCCGCATGTGCTTTCTCCTGGTTCTCCGGTTTCCTCCCACCTTTCCACATTTCCAAAAACAAGGGTTCAAGGTGAATTGGATGCTCTAAAGAGTGTGTGAGTCAGTGTGTGCCCAGCGATAGACTGGCACCCTGTCCCGGGTGTAACTGCCTCTAATGCCTGTAATGTTCTCCCTGCACGGGCATGGGGAACACCCCCCCCCTCCCCACCCCCGTTAACCCTTGCATTTTGAAAGCATGTGGTCCATCATAGAGTTTCCCCCCTCTGTCACTTAGAGATAAATGAAATTAAGCCTTTAATCTGTTACATCAAAACATATACACTATGAGAACTTCAAAAGAAGAACATGCCAATTATCAGGCGTGAAATTTGAGCGCTTTTGCTTCAGATCTTTAATTCTAATTGTTGCTTTGATTATGACATGAATTAATAAAGACATGGATTAAAATATGAAACCGAAGCATCATTAGTTTGTTTTATTTATCATTTGATTTTTGATTTGATTTTTGTCTCAGGGTGACGCCAATCGCTCGTACTCAGACGAGGACGGATCATCCTCCAATTATGATGAGAGTATAAGACACAAGGACTCTCTACAGCTCTCTGGTAAGTATTAAGCAGTATATATTCTATATATATAATAGATAGATAGATTATTAAGAAATAATTAATATAATGCGGGCGGCACGGTGGCTTAGTTGTGTAGGAGCATGTTCTCCTCTCAGCGCTAGGGATTCCCGGTTCGAATCCCCATCTGGGTGGAGTTTCCATGTTCTCCCCGTGTCCACGTGGGTTTCCTCCGGGTTCTCCGGTTTCCTCCCACCCTCAGAAGTCATGGGTTCAAGGTGAATGGGCTGCTCTATAATTGCCTCTATATAGTGAGTGAGTGTGTGCCCAGTAATAGATTGGCGTCCTGTCCTGGGTGTATCTGCCCAGCGCCCGAAACTTTCTCCTCTGGATGGGCATGGGGAACCCCCCCACCGCGACCCTAATAGAGGATAAAGTAAAAAATACTTCATTATAGGTTCATTCATTCATTATCTTCGCTTTATCCTCTATTAGGGTCGCGGTGGGGTTCCCCATGCCCATCCAGGGGAGAACATCTCGGGCGCTGGGCAGATAGACCCAGGACAGGGCGCCAATCCATCGCTGGGCACACACTCACACACACAGACATACACACTCTAAACGGGGCAATTTTGAGAATTGAATTAACTTGATCCATGTTTTTGGACTGTGGGAGGAAACCGGAGAACCCGGAGGAAACCCACGCAGACACGGGGAGAACATGGAAACTCCATCCAGATGGGGATTCGAACCAGGAATCCCTAGCGCTGAGAGGCGAAGGTGCTAACCACTAAGCCACCGTGCCGCCTTATAGGTTAATTATCTTAATTCTAAGATTCTTTATTTGGTGTCTTTTCAATACAGAATCCTTTTTTTTTTTTTTTTTTTCAGTCTTCGGTCATTTTCTCTTCGTGGTTCCGTGGTTCTCTGAAGGTTCTGCGTGTGTTATTCTCGAGCACTCGCGCTACTCATCTTCCCTTTCACATCTTTTCACTCCACCCACTTCACTTCTTACCTCAATTGTCCCCAACTGACCCGCTGCTTAACCCGCCATGCGCCGCCGCCCGTGCTCCGTCTCCGAGCCCGTCTTCGTCCTGATTTCTTCTCTCTTTGCTTGAGCTGAGCGAGGCAGAGTGATGCTTTCCATTTAGCACCTCTCACATCGCTCACATTCACCGTATGTGGCAGCGCTGGAGAGCCCGGTCCTTGGCTCTGATGTATAAATCATGTCCTGCTCGGTGGCATGCATCGCGTTCTACGCTCAAATTAAGCAAAGAGCCCTGGAACGTCTGACCTCGGAGATCATGGGGATCGTCTGATTGGATATCTGACCTTCTGCGGCAGCGTCCTATTACAGATCGCGTCTTGGCGTCTTGGCGTCTTCGGCGGGCTCGCTTTTTCTCCGTCCACGTGGTCTGGTTAATTATTCACGCCTAAGCCGGGACATTCGGGGGGGCGGTGGGAGAGCTACTCAAAGCCGACCCTCGTGCTCGCTTCGCCCCCGGGCCGCGGTCAATTTTAAATGAACTGGACTGAGTGAGAACATCGACGGTTGATTCGTCTTGGTTCTGTAAACGGCTTCAAGTGCAGAACGTCCAGCTTTGTTGGAATTGGGTGGCTTAGTGGTTTAGCATGTTCTCCTCTCAGCACTGGGGATTACCGATTCGAATCCCAATCTGGGTGGAGTTTCCATGTTCTCTCCGTGTCCACATGGGTTTCCTCCGGGTTCTCCGGTTTCCTCCCAAAGTCCAAAAACCTGGATCAAGGGCAGTTGAATTCTCCAAATTGCCCCATATAGAGTGTGTCTGTGTGAGTGAGTGTATGTCCAGTGATGCATTGGCGTCCTGTTCTTGGTGTAACTGCCCAGCGCCCGAAACATTCAATGGGCATGGGCATGGGCATGGGGAACCCCCCCCCCCCACACACACACACACACACAAGCCTGGTAGAGGATAAAGCTGAAGAAAATTAATGGATGGATGAATGGATGGACACTTTAGTCCAAAGCAACATGCCCATATCACAACTTAACAGTTGGGCAGGCAGCAGAAGGTCAGCCATGAGTGATAAGGTTCAGGAGACCTGGCAGATTCTGGGTTTGAAGCCCCAACCTTCAGATGGAACCTTCAGATTCTGCCCAACTCCCTAAAACTCAAGTCACCAGTTCATGGGGGTGGTTTCCAATGCCCATCTCGTGGAGAACGTTATACATCCAGGACAGGACATCTATTGCTGGGCAAATAGATACATAGATACATACAATGTAGGAACAATTTGGAGCCACCAAGTCACTTTGTATCCATATTTTTGGATTGTGGGAGAAAACCGGAGAACCCCAGAGAACCGTCCAGAATGAGACTCAAACCTGAATCCCGAGAGGCGGAAGTGTTAACCTGTCTTCCAAAAATCACTGAGAACGTGTTGGTCATACTAACTGAGCCAGAGCTCCACATCACTTCACTAAAAGTTTGAGAAGATGCCCCTTGGCTTCCTCCCGGTGGAGGAGTTCCAGGCGAGCCCAACTGGGAGCAGACCCCGGGGCAGAGCCAGGACACTGTGGAAGGATTAGCCGTGTCATCCGGCCTGGCAATGCCTCAGGATCCCTCAGGAGATGCTGCTGGATATGGACAGGGAGGGAAACATCTGGGCTGCCATTACCAGCCTGCTGCTGCCACAAAATAAAAAAATAAATAAAAAACGGCATGTAATAAAATGATGATGATGCCGAGGTTTTAACTCTGAAAGGAGAGTGTACTGTGAGCTTTTAGGGCTGCAGATGGTTTTTCCTTTTGTCCTCACACAACCTCTTTGTTCCTCAGATCCCAAGCTGTGCGCTCTGACTCCCAACGGTCATCTGGAGTTGAACCCGGTTTGTGGAGGCAGGATGAGTTTGGATGAAGAATCCCGCAAGAGCAGCGTCACCAGCGTGGGCAAGAGCAGCCTGGAGCAGCGCTCGCTCTCATTGGTAAAGAGCCAGAGCATTAGGATGCAAATCTCACACCGTGTATGGTAATGCGACGGCTGTTCAAGGTGCAAGCGTTGGATTGGGGAACATGTGGGTGGCTGGAGTGCAATGCTCTGTTGGGAGGGACAAGTTAGTTTGTGTCCCATAAATTGTCTTTTAATTGATTTTAAGATACTTTGCATCAACATAGGTTTAATTCCTTAAGTTATACAGGTTTTAAGTGTCCTTTCTGGGTCCCGGGTTCGGTTCTCTCGGGTCTCCGGGTCCTTTCTGGATGAAATCAGGTTTGGGTTTGATCCAGAACCTCAGGCGTTCTCCAAAATGTAAAATCTTATGAGCAGGTGAAGGCTGGAGATGCTGCTGCATGAATTCGAACCGGGAATCCCTAATGCTGAGAGGAGAACATGCTAAACCACTAAGCCACCAAGTCACATGACGCTAATGAGTCAATTAGACATTTCGGATGATTGTTGCTTGGCTTGTAAGTCACATGGCCCATGGAGCCTCCTTGTGTGTGAATGTGTGTGTGTGTGTACATGCACATATGTTTGCGCATGTGTGTGTGTGTGTGTGTGAAGGAGCGCAATATTCCCCGGCTCGGATGCCAAGCCCAGTCGTGTCTGTGGGGTTTCCATGGCAACCCCTCTTTAATTGAGGCAGCCATCGATGGAAAGCACGGTGTTTAAATATAGGCTCGTGATGCAGCGTGCCTGCGAGCTCGGCAGACGGCCGAGTCCGCTTGAACGCGCAAGGACACGGCGGGAACGACGCCGGGAACGACGGCGGGAACGACGCCGAGAACGACGGCGGGAACGACGCCGAGAACGACGCCGGGAACGACGGCGGGAAAGAAAGCTGGGAACGACGCCGGGAAAGAAAGCCGGGAACGACGGCGGGAACGACGGCGGGAACGATGGCGGGAACGACAGAGAGAACGACGCCCGAGAACGACGCCCGAGAACGACGGCGTGAACGACGCCGGGAACGACGGCGTGAACGACGACGGGAACGACGCCGAAACCGACGCCGGGAAAAGAAAGCCGGGAACGACGCCGGGAAAGAAAGCCGGGAACGACGCCGGGAACAACAGTACATGGTCATAAAGCAGCTTTACAGAATGAGCATGCCGAAAGAACAAGCCGAAGCGACAGTGGCAAGACAAAACTCCCTTTTATGTTGTTATTTTTAGGAAGAAACCTTGGGAGGACCAAGACTCAGTGGGGGACTCGTCCTCCTTGGGCGTCCCGGCAGCGACAGCAGTGAAGGACAGCCGTGTAGAGATAGTGTCGAGATCAGGTGACTGCATTTAACAAATGGAAAAACTCCAACAAATGGAAAAGTATATGTGAGTCCATTAGGGGGCGTCCTGCAGGACCGCCAGTCCAATTAATATCCAGGTTCCATCCACTGTGCATCATTCGCAACTTGCTCGCACCGTTCGCCCGGCTCTCGCACCACTCGCCCTGCTCTCGCACCCTTTGCACCCTTCACCCGGCTCTTGCAACTTGCTCGTACTGTTCGCCCGGCTCTCGAACCCTTCGCCCTGTTCTCGCACCCTTTGCCCTGCTCTCGGACCGCTCGCCCTGCTCTCGCACCCTCCGCCCGGCTTTCGCACCCTTTGCCCTGCTCTCGGACCGCTCGCCCTGCTCTCGCATCCTCCGCCCGGCTCTCGCACCGTTCGCCCTGCTTCCTCACCGTTCGCTCGGCTCTCGCACCGTTCGCCCCGCTCTCGCACCCTTCGCCCTGTTCTCACACCCTTTGCCCTGCTCTTGGACTACTCGCCCTGCTCTCGCACCCTCCGCCCAATTAGACCTGCTCTCGGACCGCACCCTCCGCCCTGCTCTCAGACCGCTCGCCCGGCTCTCGCACTGATCGCCCAGCTCTCGCATCATTCGCCCTGCTCTCGCACCCCCCCCCCCCCCCCCCCCCCCCCCCCCCCCCCCCCCCCCCCCCCCCCCCCCCCCCCCCCCCCCCCCCCCCCCCCCCCCCCCCCCCCCCCCCCCCCCCCCCCCGGCTCTCGCACCGTTGGCCCGGCTCTCGCACCCTTCGCCCTGCTTTTAGACCGTTCCCCTGGCTCTCGCACCAGTCTCTCTACTCTCGCACCGCACCCTTCGCCCGGCTCTCGCAACGTTCGCCCTGCTCCCACACCGTTCGCCCGGCTCTCGCATCCTTCGCCCTGCTTTTGAATCATTCGCCCGGCTCTCGCACCAGTCTCCCTACTCTCGCAACGTTTGCCCGGCTCCCACACCGTTCGCCCGGCTCTCGCACCCTTCGCCCTGCTTTTGGATCATTCGCCCGGCTCTCGCACCAGTCTCCCTACTCTCGCACCGTTTGCCCGGCTCTCGCACCCTTCGCCCTGCTCTCGCACCCTTCGACCCGCTCTCGCGGCCTTCGCACCCTTCGCACCCTTCGACCCGCTCTCGCACCCTTCGCACCCTTCGCCCGGCTCTCGCTCCGCTCGCCCTGCTGTGGCGCTCCTTGGCTCGATGCGCTCGTGGCCCGCGGGCCGGGTTGCCTCGATCTGGGATCTGGGAGTCGCAGGCCGTGCAGCTGGCGCCCTCTGGCTCGCGTTAATAACGCTTAACAAGGTTGCTATAGCAACTGTGTCGTTACCTCCGCTGGTGCTAAATATGGGCAATTGTCCTCTTTTACAGAAAACATACACAGCCTGCAATTATCACTGTATGACATAATAGACCACCACACACACACACACACACACACACACACACACACACACACACACACACACACATACACACACACACATTTCTTTGTTTAACGAACACTCCTCAGCACTGTTCTTCGCTTCTACGCGAACTACTAATAAAAATAAATGTCTGGTTTTGCT
Source organism: Corydoras maculifer (assembly GCA_019802435.1). Lineage (NCBI taxonomy): Eukaryota > Metazoa > Chordata > Actinopteri > Siluriformes > Callichthyidae > Corydoras > Corydoras maculifer. The sequence continues at coordinate 3,844,921 of JAFMOD010000114.1, forward strand.
TTGAAGCTGGGGGCGGCACAGTGGCTTAGTGGTTGGCATGTTCTCCTCTCAACGCTGGGTGGAGTTTTCATGTTCTCCCCGAGTCCGCGTGGGTTTCCTCTGGGTTCTCAGTTTCCTCCCACAGTCAAAAAACATGGATCAAGTCAATTGATCTCCAAATTGCCCCATATAGAGTGTGTCTGTGTGAGTGAGTGTGTGTCCAGTGATAGATTGGCGTCCTGTCCTGGGTCTATCTGCCCAGCGCCCGAAACGTTCTCCCCTGGATGGGTATGGGGAACCGCCCCCCCCCCACGACCCGAATAGAGGATAAAGCGGAAGATAATAGATAGATGAATTCAGTTATAAAGTGGCATGCTGGTGTAGTGGTTGGCATGTTCTCCTCTCAACACTAGGGACTCCCGGTTCGAATCCCCATCTGGGTGGAGTTTCCATGTTCTCCCCGTGTCTGCGTGGGTTTCCTCCGGGTTCCCCGGTTTCCTCCCACAGTCCAAAAACATGGATCAAGGTTAATTGAGTTTTCCAAATTGCCCCATATAGAGTGTGTGTGAGTGAATGAGTGTGTGCCCAGCGACAGATTGCCCCCCTGTCCTGGGTGTGCCCAGTGCTCGAAACGTTCCTGAAACGATGGATGGACACCTGTACGAATATATATTGCTCACAAACGATGTAATAAGCAGTTAATTTGCAGCTCAGGCTGCGACTAAAACTGCTCTCTCATCATTCGTCGCCATCTTCTCCCAAAATCCCAAAAGCATTCTCATTCGGCGGACTGGTACTCGGCTTCGCAACGACGTTTCCTTTTCATTTTAAAATGATAAGAGTCTTCTGTAATGTGAGGAAACACGTTGTCTCTGAGACTGTAATAATAAACCCTCACACAGTTCTGCAGTATGGAGTTCTATACGTCTGTGGACCAACGCAGAGAGAACGCTCGGTAAACGTTGCGTCAGCAGCTGAATTCACTCCGAGGCGAGAAGTCTGCGCATTAATAACAGAAACGTGTTCCATACTGCGAACAAACGGCCGAATTATTCACTGTATTCATTTACATATGATGTAATAATAACTTACAGAATAACAAATCATTTAGAATAAATAATACAGCTTTTTAAGCGGCATGGTGGCTTAGTGATTGGCATGTTCTCCTCTCAGCGCTGGGAATTCCCGATCTGGGTGGAGTTTCCATGTTCTCCCCGTGTCCGCATGGGTTTCCTCTGGTTTCCTCCCACAGTCCAAAAACATGTATTAAGGTCAATTGAATTCTCCAAATTGCCCCATATAGTGTGTGTCTGTGTGAGTGAGTGTGTGCCCAGTGCCCAGATTGGCACCCTGTCCTGAGTCTATCTGCCCAGCGCCAGAAACATTCTCCCCTGGATGGGCATGGGGAACCCCCCCCCCCCCCCCAGAACCCTAGTGGAGGATAAAGCAGGAGATAATGGATGGATGGATTATTAGCTCTCAGCACTAGGGATTCCCGGTTCGAATCCCAATCTGGGTGGAGTTTGCATGTTCTCCCTGTGTCCGTGTGGGCTTCCTCCAGGTTCTCTAGTTTCCTCCAACAGTCCAAAAACATGGATTCGGGTCAATTGAATTCTCCAAATTGGGCGGCACGGTGGCTTAGTGGTTAAAACGTTCGCCTCTCAGCACTAGGGATTCCCGGTTTGAGTTTGCATGTTCTCCCCGTGTCTGCGTGGGTCCAAAAACATGGATCAAGTCAATTGACTTCTCCAAATTGCCCTATATAGAGTGTGTATGCGTGCGTGTCTGTTTGAGTGAGTGTGTGTCCAATGATAGATTGGCACCCTGTCCTGGGTGTATCTGCCCAGCACCCGAAAAGTTCTCCCCTGGATGGGCATGGGGAACCCCCCCCCCCCCCGCGACCCTAATAGAGGATAAAGCAGAAGATAAAGGATGAATGAATGAATTCTCCAAATTGCCCCATATAGAGTGTGTCTGTGTGAGTGTGTGTGTGCCCAGTGATAGATTGGCGTCCTGCCCGAGACGTTTTCCCCTGGATGGGCATGGGGAACCCCCCCGCGACCCTAGTCTAGTCCCCCCGCGACCCTAGAAGAGGATAAGGTGTAAGATAATGGATGAATGAATGGAATGCAGCTTTATAATCAGATTTATGTTAATGATGTGACCCTCTCTCCTCTCCTGTAGCGTCATGGCCGCAGTTCCCTGTACCGGCACTGGGGGCGCCCACATCCTCAGTCGGCGTGGAGCCGGCGCTCGAGCTGGAACAGCGTGGGCCGCACGACGCACGGCCTGACCGTCGGAGGAAGCCTGCGGGTCAGGGGCCCCCACTCCCACCCGGCTGAGCGCGAGTCTCTCCTGTCCCCCCGGCCCCCGCTCTCTCATCACCCCCCCGTCCTGTCCCGGAGGTACCCCCTGCGACGCGACCGCCGCGCCTTGTCCCTCGAGCTTCCCGAGCAGCTCCACTTCCCTGGACCTTTGCTACAGCGCCCCCTTTTGACCCGAAAGAAGAGCATGTGCGGGGAGCACCGGCACGACTGCAACGGCAAAGCGCCGTCGCGTCCGGCCGCCATTCTGAGTGACGTCTATCCCCAAGTCAACACGCGCAAGGACAAGCCACATCTGGACGAGGAGACGGATTACGTGAGTGAACTCGCGACGCGGGTTACAGTCACCGAACTAAAACACACGCACACACACACACTCTATATGGGGCAATTTGGAGAATTCAATTGACCTTGACCCATGTTTTTGCACTCTGGGAGGAAACTCACGTGGACATGGGGAGAACATGCAAACTCCACCCAGATTGGGATTCGAACTGGGAATCCCTAGCACTCAGAGGAGAACATGCTAAACCACTAAGTCTATAGAATTAAAAATGTAGAAAATAATTTAAGGTGAATACCTGATAATAATAATAATAATAATAATAATAATAATAATAATAATAGTAATAATAATAATAATAATAATAATTCATTCATTCATTCATTATCTTCCGCTTATCCTCTATTAGGGTCGCGGTGGGGATCCCCATGCCCATCCAGGGGAGAACATCTCGGGCGCTGGGCAGATAGACCCAGGACAGGGCGCCAATCCATCGCTGGGCACACACTCACTCACACAGACACACTCTATAGGGGGCCATTTGGAGAATTCAATTGACTTGATCCATGTTTTTGGACTGTGGGAGGAAACCGGAGAACCCGGAGGAAACCCACGCAGACACGGGGAGAACATGGAAACTCCACCCAGATGGGGATTCGAACCGGGAATCCCTAGTGCTGAGAGGAGAACGTGCTAAACACTAAGCCACCGTGCCGCCAATAATAATAATAATAATAATAATAATAATACAAACAATAATAATAATAATAATGTACAAACAACCAGCACGCCACTGCGGAGAACCCACGTTAGCGCCCCCCGCCTGCCGACTCCCAAAACCCAGTTGGCTGACGAGGAAGCGGGATTGAAAATATTACCACTGTGTTACGGTCGGACGACCTGACGGGGTGGAGCCGCTACTCGGAGACGAATTCAGTCTGTAAGCGGAGATGAGATGCAAAACGGGGTTATTTGGGTGCTTTCAGGAGGGGGCGCCATAGTGGGTCATTATTCTCCATGCTCTATCCTGGTACCGTCTCCCTGCTGGATTGAACAGGTAGTGCAGTTTGATGTATCAGAGGTGTTTTGATGATGAGATGCCAAACGGGGTTATTTCCAGACACACAGGGCAAACAGATGAGACACTGGAGGTAACAGGAGGAAGCTGTGACGTGGAGACGCGGCGTGTAGCAAAGCCTGACGTCAGCCGGCGGCGTGTCCCAATCCGATGTGACTGGCGTGAAGGGAGCTTGGACGAGGCGACACACATGGCACACACATCAACACAGTACAGGCGAGAACGAGCGCACACAAAGCGAGGCGAGGCGAGGCGAGGCAGTGTAGGGAGCTAGTGTAGTCGGAGCGTAGCACAGGCTTGGCTCAAGACTAACTGGCGGGGACGGAAGGGGGTGCGGGACTTAAATAGGGAACCGTGATAAAACCCAGGTGCGCATGATTACGGGGGCGTGGACACCCCGACCAACCCACACCACGTGACAAAACACCTCTGATACATCAAACTGCACTACCTGTTCAATCCAGCAGGGAGACGGTACCAGGATAGGGCATGGAGAATAATGACCCACTATGGCGCCCCCTCCTGAAAGCACCCAAAGATGCAATTTAGGCTTAAATAATCCTGAATAATGAATTTGTATTAGGATTAATTGCACTAATGAGATACAAACAGGCATTTGTTCACCCGATTCCAATAGAAACAGCGATAGCTGAGGTTTATATTGATGTTAATTGAGGGGACATTGGCGTTCCATCACGTGGATGCTTTTATCCAAAGCGACTTACAGGGTCATGAGACCACATACAGAACCCCATAGAGCAATGAGGTTTAGGGATCTTGCTCAAGGACACACTTTGGTAACTTCGGCAGACCTGGGGGTTCACATTTGGTCATTTATTGGATGCTTTTATTCAAAGCGACTTACAAGGTGAGCACAGGGTTCATCGCAACATCCCTGGAGCAATGAGGGTTAAGGGTCTTGCTCAAGGACCCACTTTGGTCACTTCAGTGGACCTGGGATTTGAACCCCCAACGCCCTAACCATTGAGCTACCGCTCCCGCCATTTGAACCTGGAAAGAACATGGAAACTCCACCCAGATGGGGATTCGAACCGGGAATCCCTAGCGCTGAGAGGCGAACGTGCTGACCACTAAGCCACCGTGCCGCCAATAATAATAATAATAATAATAATAATACAAACAATAATAATAATAATAATGTATAAACAACCAGCACGCCACTGCGGAGAACCCACGTTAGCGCCCCCCGCCTGCCGACTCCCAAAACCCAGTTGGCTGACGAGGAAGCGGGATTGGAAATATTCCCACTGTGTTACGGTCGGACGACCTGACGGGGTGGAGCCGCTACTCGGAGACGAATTCAGTCTGTAAGCGGAGATGAGATGCAAAACGGGGTTATTTGGGTGCTTTTATTCAAAGCGACTTACAAGGTGAGCACAGGGTTCATCGCAACATCCCTGGAGCAATGAGGGTTAAGGGTCTTGCTCAAGGACCCACTTTGGACACTTCAGTGGACCTGGGATTTGAACCCCCAACGCCCTAACCATTGAGCTACCGCTCCCGCCATTTGAACCGTTTGAACCTCCAACCTTCAGATTGATAACCCAACACTTTAACCACCAAGCTACCCCACACCCACCTTAATAATAACCTTGCTCCCCGTCGTGTTCCCCCTGAAGAGCCTGTGCTTTCGGATCCAGAAGATGATGGAGGTGTATCGGCCGGACTGGTGCGAGACCCGGGAGGACTGGTCCGTCTATTTGTTTTCCCCCGAGAACAAGTGAGTCATGAGCCATGTTTTATTCATCGCTCTCTTATGATTGAAATCTATTAAGAATTTCTTTGGAGCCTGAGAAGCTCGTGTTCACGACGTGAGGTAGAGGTGCGGACACGCCGGGGGGCGGGATGCTAACACGATGTTAACTACTGTTATAAAACTGAATGTTCTGCTCCTTGAATCTGATTGGATGAGCATGAACGTTTGATACTGGTACTGCATAGATATTTATTCATTCATTCATTATCTTCCGCTTTATCCTCTATTAGGGTCGTGGTGGGGGTCCCCATGCCCATCCAGGGGAGAACGTCTTGGGCGCTGGGCAGATTCACCCAGGACAGGATGCCAGTCTATCGCTGGGCACACACTCACTTACACAAATACACTCTATATGGGGCAATTTGGAGAACTCAATTGACTTGATCCATGTTTTTGGACTGTGGGAGGAAACCGGAGAACCCGGAGGAAACCCATGCGGACACGAGGAGAACATGGAAACTCCACCCAGATGGGGGTTCGAACCAGAAATCCCTAGCGCTGAGAGGAGAACATGCCAACCACTAAGCCACCGTGCCGCCTGCAAAGATATTTATATATATTATATTAATACTGAAAAAAGGCGGCATGGTGGCTTAGTGGTTGGCATGTTCTCCTCTCAGCGCTTCTCCCCGTGTCTGCATGGGTTTCTTCCGGGTTCTCCGGTTTTCTCCCACAGTCCAAAAACATGGATCGAATCATTTGAATTCTCCAAATTGCCCCATATAGAGTGTGTTTGTGTGAGTGAGTGTGTACCCAGCGATGGATCGGCACCCTGTCCTGGGTGTATCTGCCCAGCACCCGAAACGTTCTCCCCTGGATGGACATGGGGAACCCCCCCCCCCGCGACCCTAATAGTGAATGAATGCATAATACTGAAAAACGAAGCATTTACGTTGGTTCTCTTTCAGGTTCCGTATCACGTGTCAGAAGATCATCGCTCATAAGCTTTTCGACTACGTGGTTCTGGCCTTCATCTTCCTCAACTGCATCACCGTGGCTCTGGAGAGGCCGAGGATCCACCAGGGCAGCCTGGTACGGACATTTACACCCCCTTTAACACAGCGCAGAACTCTGCAAGAAGATGGGTCCATCCATCCAAAGTCCATAAAGCTCATGAGTTAGACCTTCAGCAAAGGAGATGGGACTGTGGGGCAGCGGTTGGTACCCCCTCCCCAATGGTGATAAAGTCCCGGGTTTGAATCACAGATGGGGTGGGACCTGGGTTTTGTTGTGTGTTGAGTCTGCATGTCCTCCCCGTACCCTTGTTTCCTTCAAAGTCTCTGGTTTTGATGTAAATTAAGGATGCTTACTGAAGCGTGTTCATATAAGGACGGGGACAGGGGCTGGGGCGGGGGCGGGGGCGGCTCCCAACCCCCGGTGAATAGCAGGGTGGCATCAGTGAGGTTCCTCCCACCGTGGCGCCTCCTAATGGATTCCGAAACCCACTGCATCTGCTCCTACCTGAGCAGCAGACAGGATATTTTGCAGCTTCTCCTTAAAACCGCAGCCATTTCCACTCTGATCTCGCAATACCCTTCACCCCCCCCCCTTCACTCTGTCTTTATCCCCCCACAGGAGCGCGTCTTCCTGACCATCTCCAACTACATCTTCACGGCCATCTTTGTCGCCGAGATGACAGTCAAGGTAAACACCCCCCCGACGCTTGGAACACAAACACGACACATTGGCACTGGCGTACCGCCTCCCGCCGGCCGGCCATGTCCAATAGGAATAAGCAAACAGGACGTCCGGCTGTGTCTGTGATTTAGCCGACGGGGCTTCTGGGAAAGTATTTTTAATCATATCCTTTTATAGAAATGTGCTTTATGACTATTAAAATGACTTATTCATGCCTTAATGTCAGTTTCAAGCCTTAAATATCTTTAGAACGAGCCGGGGGTCATGTATAATTTAGCCACAGTGCTGCGCTGCGTGACTCCTCACCAAGATGGATCCCTCTCAGAGCAACTCACACAAACAACGAAATAACCCTCATTATTATTATTATTATTATAATTATTATTATTATCCATTTATCCATTATCTTCCACTTTATCCTCTATTAGGGTTGCGGGGGGGGTGGGGGGGGTTCCCATGCCCATGCCCATGCCCATGCCCATCCCCATCCAGGGGAGAACGTTTCGGGTTGTGGGCAGATACACCCAGGACAGGACGCCAATCCATCACTGGTCACACAATCACTCACACAGACACTCTCTATATGGGGCAATTTGGAGAACTCAATTGACCTTGAGGGCGGCACGGTGGCTTAGTGCTCAGCACGTTCGCCTCTCAGCACTAGGGATTCCCGGTTCGAATCCCCATCTGGGTGGAGTTTCCATGTTCTCCCCGTGTCCGTGTGGGTTTCCTCCGGGTTCTCCGGTTTCCTCCCACAGTCCAAAAACATGGATCAAGTCAATTGAGTTCTCCAAATTGCCCCATATAGAGTGTGTCTGTGTGAGTGAGTGTGTGCCCACTGACAGAGGAAACCGGGTTGACCCCGCCCCTTTCAGTGGTTAGTACGTTCACCTACTAAAATCCCGATCTAGGGGGAGTTTGCATGTTCTCCAGTTTCCTTCCAGAGTCCGAAAACATGGATTCAACATGAGCGTGCATGTGTTGCTGTAGTTTGGTTGCCATGGCGCTCCGGCTGCAGCTGAACTTATTGACGTACTTTTTGGGTTAAAGATCTAAAGATCTCTTCACTTTTCTTCCCGGTGGTTTTACACTGTCAGATCTCATCAGTCGCTCGCAGATGAGTAATCAGCTGATAAAGCCATTAATTAGTCCATTAATTTCACCAGCCGTTCCATCAGGAGCCGGTTGGTTATGTTCTCCGACTCACTTCATTAACTAACCTAACCGTGTCTGTCATTAACAAGTCCAGTCCAGAGAGAGAGAGAGAGAGAGAGAGAGAGAGAGAGAGAGAGAGAGAGAGAGAGAGAGAGAGAG
>JAFMOD010000114.1:3870947-3917543 GCA_019802435.1 Corydoras maculifer
ACACTCACTCACACAGACACACTCTATATGGGGCAATTTTGAGAATTCAATTAACTTGATCCATGTTTTTGGACTGTGGGAGGAAACCGGAGAACCGGAGGAAACCCACGCAGACACGGGGACCCTACATTTAAAAATCACAATGTTGGAAGAACCATTTGACCCGCCCACTACTCTGTCCTTCCCTATAGGATAACCACACAGGCATAGGGAGAACATGCAAATCACACATATAGTACCTTGTCCACCTTTCACTGGCTGGTTTTCACTGGCACCACCTTGCTTTTCACTGGCACCACCTTGCTTTTTGCATGATATCCATAGCAACCCTCCACCACCAACATAGGAGCTCCAATCAGAATGAAGGATTCATTAAAGTCATATGTTTCGGTTTTGTAATTGTTTAATAATCTGTAGAAGATGAAATCCACGTCCCGTTGTTCTGTTTTTCTTCCGGTCAGCCGATGACCAACAACAACCCGTGGATGCTGCTGTACTTCATTTCGTTCCTCCTCATCGTCAGCTTCTTTGTGCTGAACATGTTCGTCGGCGTGGTGGTGGAGAACTTCCACAAGTGTCGGCAGCACCAGGAGGTGGAGGAGGCCAAGAGGAGGGAGGAGAAGAGGCTGAGGCGCATGGAGAAGAAGAGACGCAGTAAGGAGAACCAATTCATCCATTATCTTCCACTTAATGTTCTACTAAGGTTTCCCCATGCCCATCTGGGCAGATACATCCAGACCCTTGCTCACTCAAACACACTATATAGGGGCAATTTGGAGCAGTCAGCATACCTTGAATCCATGTTTCTGGACTGTGGGAGGAAGCCGGAGAACCTGGAGAAAACCCAGACATGGATACTATAGATTAGAACCTGGATCCTCAGCTCTGAGAGGAGAACGTTCTAACCAATGCACCACCAGGGAGGCCCTCAGATGTTCTTACAGTTGCCCTGGGAGACTCTGAGTGGCTCCGTCTCGTCTCGTCTCGTCTCGTCTCGTCCTGCTTCATTTCGCTCCAGCAGATTTATTTACTCCACTCCATGTCTCTCAGCCGTCCACCTCCACGTTGGACTTGGATGGCGTTCGTCTTCTTCCCAAATCGCCATGAATTCACCATAATCAGGCCTCGCTCTTCATCCTCCTCCCGTTCTCCACCTCCTCGGTTCCGTTATAGATTCCCCTCGTTATTGACTGCACACGCTCCTCTCCGCTGACCTTTCAGCACCTTCTGAGGTCTGTCTCCCAGCTTCCCAAATTGGCTGCGCGAGCGACGGAGAGAAAGTGAAACCTGTGACTTATTAAAGAAAGGCGTTCGAAAGTTCCGCCGCGACCTCGTTTCACTTTCCTCCAACAGAACCAAATGTCCAGTGAGTCGAACATGGCGTACAGATCGGTAATTAATGTGTAAATGAAATGAACATCATATTAATTACCACCCAGAGACTTGACCGCTGCCCCCGATGGCCGCATGCTGACACTGACACACATTCAAATGATTCCTATCTTTTTATTGATGGTGTTGATGTACAGAGCTCTAATGCAACTCTACTTTCTATGTACTCTCTCTCTCTCTCTCTCTCTCTCGCCCCCCCCCTCCCCCAGAGGCTCAGAAGTTGCCATATTACGCAGCGTACAGTCACGTCCGTCTAATGATCCACTCCTTCTGCACCAGTCACTACCTGGACCTCTTCATAACCCTTATTATTTGCGTCAACGTCATCACCATGTCGCTCGAACACTACGACCAACCGAAGGTTAGAACCCGATCACGGGTGTTAAATTCTTTAACTCTGCATCCAAACACCGACGTGCCATATTTTTGCCAAATCAGCAAAATCAGCACTGTAGTATACAGTGATCTGAGGAACTTGTCTATGTAGAGTATGTCGTATATTATAATATGAATACATCAATCCATTATCTTCCACTTTATCCTATATTAGGGTCGCGGAGGGGGGGTGGGGTTCCCCATGCCCATCCAGGGGAGAACGTTTCGGGCGCTGGGCAGATACACCCAGGACAGGGTGCCAATCTATCACTGAGCACACACTCACTCACACAAACACACTCTATATGGGGCAATTTGGAAAACTCAATTGACTTGATCCATGTTTTTGGACTGTGGGAGGAAACCGGAGAACCCGGAGGAAACCCACGCAGACACAGGGAGAACATGGAAACTCCATCCAGATGGGGATTCGAACCGGGAATCCCTAGCGCTGAGAGGCGAACGTGCTAAACCACTAAGCCACCGTGCCGCCCTATAAATACATTATTTATAAATTATATAGAGTCCAGAGATTATTATTCATTCATTCATTATCTCCCGCTTTATCCTCTATTAGGGTCGCGTTGGTTTTCCCCATGCCCATCCAGGGGAGAACGTCTCGGGCGCTGGGCAGATAGACCCAGGACAGGGCGCCAATCCGTCGCTGGGCACACACTCACTCACACAAACACACTCTATATGGGGCAATTTTTTGAGAATTCAATTTACTTGATTCATGTTTTTGGACTGTGGGAGGAAACCGGAGAACCCGGAGGAAACCCACGCAGACACGGGGAGAACATGGAAACTCCACCCAGATGGGGATTCGAACCGGGAATCCCTAGCGCTGAGAGGAGAACATGCTAACCACTAAGCCACCGTGCTGCCGAGATTATTATTATAAATGTTATTTTAAGTTGATATATTTTGATTTTGATTCTTTACATTCGTATTACATTTGCCCTGAAATCTTTCATCTTGCTGTTAATCTCTCTCTCTCTCTCTCTCTCATCCAGTCACTTGAAACAGGTCTGAAGTACTGTAATTACTTCTTCAGCTCCACCTTCGTGGTGGAGGCCACACTCAAGCTCATTGCCTTTGGCTTCCGGCGCTTTTTCAAAGACAGGTACGGTTCTCCCTGACTCTTCATTGTGACTTTCTCTCTCTCTCTCTCTCTCTCTCTCTCTAATTGATGAGATGCTCTGATTCTTTGGCTCACTCTTTGGGTCTTGCTCTCGTCTCTCAGTCTGTTGAATCTGTGAGGCGTTCCGATGGAGAACGCCGTAATTACAGCGGCAGAAACACTAGGGTTAATAATGAGAACATATTCGGTGTTTTTAATCACGCTGGCTTAACAGCTTGGTATCCCACTCAGATCCTAATCTGGGTGGCGTTTCCATCTTCTCCCCGTGTATGTCCCCAGTGTCTGAAACGTTCTCCCGTGTACGGGCATGAGGAACCCCTCCCTCGCTACCCTTCTAAATTCCATCCATCCATCCATTATCTCCCGCTTTATCCTCTATTAGGGTCGCGGGGGGGGGGGGGGGGGTTCCCTATGCCTATCCAGGGAAGAACGTTTCTGGGCTGGGCAGATACACCCAGGACAGGGTGCCAATCCATCGCTGGGCAACCCTTCTAAATTACCCTTCTGAAATGAATTAAGAGAAAATATTGACAAGAGACGGGCGGCACGGTGGCTTAGTGGTTTAGCATGATCTCCTCTCAGCGTTGGGGAATCCCTGTTCTAATCCCCATCTGGGTGGAGTTTCCATGTTCTTCCCGTGTCCACGTGGGTTTCCTCCGGGTTCTCCGGTTTCCTCCCACAGTCCAAAAACATGGATGAAGATAAGTGAGTTCTCCAAATTGCCCCATATAGAGTGTGTCTGTGTGAGTGAGTGTGTGCCCAGCGATAGATTGGCGTCCTGTCCTGGGTGTACCTGCCCAGCGCCCGAAACGTTCTCCCCTGAATGGGCATGGGGAACCCCACCGCAACCCTAATAGAGGATAAAGCGGAAGATAAAGGATGGATGGATGAGGAGATGATTGGTGTTTATTATTCAGCACCTGACCCCAGTGAAGGTCCATCTGTGTCCAAAATGGCCTACTGCCCAGTAGGTTCTAGATTGGATTCTCAATGAAGTGAAGCAGTACGGTGTCTTTAGTACGAGTGTGTGTACAATCTCAGACGTACCAAGTCCACATCACTGCTGTTAAACCTGTATGTGTGTGTCTGTGTGTGTGTGTAGACATAAAATCATAATATCAATATCATAACGCTTATCATGCAATACATTTTGAAGCCTTTATAATAGAATTGTAATAATAGAATTTTCTGCACCCCCCCCCCCTCCACACACACACACAGGCTGAAGCGCTTGTTAATGCTGTGACATTTTTATCTATAGACTTCTGACACGCGAAGGCGCCGCTGTCAGAGCGCATCTCCAGCGGGAGAGAAGAAATGTAATATGGCATGTGACATCAGCTGTCATGACATCACAACATGTGCCAGCTGTCGCCACAATTAGTGACGCCGGTGACATCACGCGGTCATAACGCCTGACCTCAACGCTCATGTCGCGCTGGTGTTAAGGGCCCGATGGCCAGATTAAGAGTTACACACTGAATGTCTGATATGCGGAATGTCCACATGATGTCCGCATGATGACCTGCAGTCTAACGTTTGGACATGCCCCTTTTTTGTTCCACATATATATATATATATATATATATATATATATATATATATATATATATATTCATATATATTCATTTATTATCTCCCGCTTAATCCTCTATTAGGGTCGCGTTGGGGATCCCCATGCCCATCCAGGGGAGAACGTCTCGGGCGCTGGGCAGATAGACCCACGACAGGGCACCAATCCATCGCTGGGCACACACTCACTCACTTAAACACACTCTATATGGGGCAATTTTGGAGAACTCAATTAACTTGATCCATGTTTTTGGACTGTGGGAGGAAACCGGAGAACCCGGAGGAAACCCACGCGGACACGGGGAGAACATGGAAACTCCACCCAGATGGGGATTCGAACCGGGAATCCCTAGCGCTGAGAGGCGAATGTGCTAACCACTAAGCCACCGTGCCGCCCTTATATATATATATATAAATAAGTTTAGAATTATATACTATTCCAGTCAAAAGGACACGCCCCCTTTCTGCTCCTCTTATTGTCTGTGTTCTCAGTTCCACTTTCTGTAAAGATGGACTTTGTAGTTCTACAATTCCAGACTGTAGTCCATCTGTGTGTGTTCTACAGTACATACTGTGTACTCTGTTCTCTAATGGTCAGTAACCCAATAGTACCACCACAGGGCAGGGGTTACTTGGTTGGTACTTTAGTCCTATCCCAGCAGTGTCACTGAGGTGGAGAAATTAAACTACATTAAAACCCCCTCACCACATCAATGTTACCCAATCCACCACCCAAATGTTACCTGTTCTGACCAATAGAGAACAGAGAACCAACAGGGGACTAACAACAACAAAGAACACAGATGGACTACAGTCTGGAATTGTAGAACTACAAAGTCCATCCATATGGTAAGTGGAGGAAATAGATGATGGAGCCAGAAGGGGGCGTGGCCTAACATTTGATTGGTAGTGTATATGTATTTTTTATGATTTTTTGTGGTTTTGCTGTTTCTCTCTGTAGATGGAACCAGTTGGATCTTGCGATCGTGCTTTTGTCGGTGATGGGTATCACTCTGGAGGAAATCGAGATCAACGCTTCACTTCCCATAAACCCCACCATCATCCGGATCATGCGTGTTCTACGGATCGCTCGCGGTAGGAGTTTTTTTATTATACATGATGTATATATACATATATATATATATACAGCTGGAGACCCTAAGGTTCTAAAAACAGAAAACCCAGATAGTGGCTGTATATTTATATATATATATATAGGCGGCACGGTGGCTTAGTGGTTAGCACGTTCTCCTCTCAGCGCTAGGGATTCCCCATCTCAGTGGAGTTTCCATGTTCTCCCCGTGTCTGCGTGGGTTTCCTACGGGTTCTCCGGTTTCCTCCCACAGTCCAAAAACATGGATCAAGTCAATTGAGCTCTCCAAATTGCCCCATGTAGAGTGTGTTTGTGTGCCCAGGGATAGGTTGGCGTCCTTTCCTGGGTGTGTCTGCCCGGCGCCCGAGACGTTCTCCCCTGGATGGGCATGGGGAACCCCCCCCCCACGACCCTAATAGAGGATAAAGTGTAAGATAATGAATGAATATATATATATATATATATATATATATATATATATATATATGTGTGTGTGTGTGTGTGTGTATATATATATATATATATATATATATATATATATATATATATATATATATATATATATATATATATATATATATATATAGCCACTATCTGGGCTTTCTACAAATAGCAGCCGGCACTAAGCAGTACCTTAGAGAGAACCCTGCGTAATTACAGGCAGGTGATCGGTACAATAAGCGATGAGAGAAGTGCAGGTTGAAAAGGGTAGAGCGTGGAGATTTGTCGAGGAAGTGCTGAGGTGCTAAGAGGGCGGCTCGCCGGGTCACGGTGTTTCTAAGAAAAGCTTTGATGGTAATTAATGGCCTTTAAAGCCCCTTCTCTCAGGGCGAGACCAGTCGGTTCTACTTGCACGTTCGCTGTCGGATCCTGATATTACCACTTGCTATTTTAGTTCCGCTGAGACCACACAGGCCTCCAGCTTCGAATGGTTATTATACACGGCACTTATTCTGACGTTCTCTCTTTTACAGTCCTGAAACTTTTAAAGATGGCCACCGGAATGCGGGCTTTGCTGGATACTGTAGTGCAAGCTCTACCTCAGGTACTCTACATCTCCAACACTATCTTCCATCCATCCATCCATCCATCCATCCATTATCTTCTGCTTTATCCTCTACTAGTGTCGTGGGCTCATGCCCATCCAGGGGAGAACGTTTCGGGCGCTGGGCAGATACACCCAGGACAGGACGCCAATCTATCGCTGGACACACTCACTCACACACTATATGGGGCAATTTGGAGAATTCAGTTGACCTTGATCCATGTTTTTGGACTGTGGGCGGAAAGCGGAGAACCCGGAGGAAAACCATGCGGACATGGGGAGAACATGCAAACTCGAGACTAGATCCTGCTAACCACTAAGCCACCGTGCCGCTCACTGTCCCCTTCCATTTGGCTCAACTTCAATGGAGCTGGGATTTCAACCCCCAACCTTCAGATTGATAGCCCAACACCCTAACCACCACCATGTGTGTATATATATATATATATATATATATATGCCCGACCTCTAATGGGATCACATGAGAGGAAACACATAACTCCCATTCCTGCCTCCCTCCACCGGCAGCCTGGGCATCTCAGGATTCGTTTTAAGATTCATTTCTTTATTTTTAAATCTTAAAATGGACCTGTCCCACCTTACCTCAGTAAGCTCCTCCATCTGCATGGTCCTGCACGCTGCCTCAGGTCAGCTGATCAGCAGCTTCTGTAGGTACCGAGGTCTGATCTTCAGCTCAGAGGGGACCGAGCCTTTTTGGTTGCGGCTTCTTAGCTTTGGGTCAACCAATCGCTGTATATTATACAGGCCTCTTTTAAAGGTCACTGTAGTCCAAGCTCTACCTCAGGTACACTACATCTCCAACACGTGCCCCATGGTGCACCACCTGTGTGCGCTGATTGCCTTCTACCTCTCATCTTGCGCTCTTGCGTATTTAATCTGCATAAGTAGCTCCTCAGTCACGGTGGAGTTCCCGTGGCTGGGTTGTGAAAGCTGCGACCGTAAACCCCGACAGCCTGACATCTCTGGAAATACAACGCTGTCCCCTTCCATTAGTCTTTTGTACAGAATTGGCAAAACGAATAAAGGACAGTAATTGAAGAGGGATATTTCAGCGCTGACACTCAGTGCGAGGTTAGGCAGAGATTTAAAGTGAACACACTTCTAATAATATTACAATCTGTCACAGAATAGCGCCGTTCCTCAGTCTAATGCTCTTACTCTGTCACAGCGTCTGTTATCCGTCTGTAAAGAACGTTATTTAAGGAAAGCTTTTACTCACCGGTGCCCTGAATTATAGCAGTATGAGGTTGAATTAAAATAGTACGGCCCTCCTGATCCATATCAGATATAATCACGACCCTGTCGCAGGCAGATAGCTTTTTAAGGCCTGCGCCTTTACCTTTTCACAAGGTCGAGGACGCTGATAATGGTAATGGACGGACTCCTCGGCTCTGTGGAGCTCTGTGTGGATGATGGCAGAGGTGACACTGTCGATTTGGCAGGCACACACACACACACACACACACACACACACACACACACACACATACATGATCATAATTAGAGCTGAGAGAATAAATCATATAATTACTGTGATGACTGTACAGGGATTAGATTCATTTATTATATCCTAAAGGAAAGTGCAGGTTCAGCAAATGACTCGGTGCAGAAGGTCTCCTGAAACGTCTCCTGAAACGTCTCCTGAAACGTCTCCGTGTTCTTCTTAAGCGTCGACACATAAAACCAAAGTGCGTCGTAAAATATCTACAGGCTTCAAATGATGTTTTCAAACTCATACGGTCTTCAGCTTCTTTTACACATTTATATTTTTAGAGGGAATGTCAGCCATTTATATATATATATATATATATATATATAATATTTGCTTTATATATTATATTATATATCTGTGTATATATATATATGTGTGTGTGTATATTATTTATGTGTATTATTTATTATTATTATTATTATTATTATTATTAATATTTGTATTATTTATTATTTATGTGTGTATATACTGTATGTGTGTATATATACTGTGTGTGTGTGTATATATATATATATATATATATATATATATATATATATATATATATATATATATATATAAAGAAATGGCTGACATTCTATCTATGTGTGTGTGTGTGTGTGTGTGTGTGTGTGTGTGAGTGTGTGTGTGTGTGTGTGTATGTAGTCTTAAAACCCATTTTTACTCTTTGGCTTTTAATGCACCATGTATTTTGCTTGGTTTCATTGTTGTGCTTTAATAGATTTCTTTGATTGAATGTGTAATTGCTTATATTGTGTTCTTTTGTATAATTATGTATAATTTATATTTTAAGTTTAACACTGTACCGCACACTGTTGCAGCCGTTGTTGTTTTTCAAAGTGCTTTATAAAGAAAATTGAGTTGAGTTGAGTTGCACTCCTCATACCCGTCAGTGAGCCTTAGATTTGTGGGATCAGTGTGTATTAAATCATGTATTCTATCTTTAGTGTTTATGAACTGTCTGTCCTGCCGCATCACAGTGTTGCAGTATTAACAGTCGAGCTTTGATGTGTTACTGTATTTGTTATGCACGTCACCTCTCTTACCTTTTCCTGACATCCTTACATTTAAAACGCAAGTTCGGTTACGTAAGCGTTCCCAAACCAGCGGACACATTTCACCACCAGCCCTGAATTAAACCGGGTGACTGAGGGCGACGTGTGTCCACAATGTGTCCCCGCTGCGTTTCCTCTGTCAACAAACCTGTACACAGCTCTGTCTCTGAGGCGCCTGAACTGCGCCGCCGTGCGTGTGCAGACCCCGTCCCATGACTCATTATTTGCACTTTGCAGATTTATTCCCGAAATGTCACGGCTGTATTGATCTCAGCTGTGTTTATTATAGTAATTAGTTAATTACACGCTGATTGTGTGTTTTGCAGGTGGGCAATCTGGGTTTGCTGTTTATGCTGCTGTTTTTCATCTACGCTGCTCTGGGTGTGGAACTTTTCGGAGAACTGGGTAAATCATACTAATTATATATATATATATAATGTTAAGAATTAAATACTATTCCTGTCAAAAGGACACGCCCCCTTTTTGCTCCACTTATTGTCCATGTTCTCAGTTCCACTTCCTGTAAAGATGGTCTTTGTAGTTCTATAATTCCAGACTGTAGTCCATCTGTGTGTGTTCTACAGTACATACTGTGTACTCTGTTCTCTAATGGTCAGAACCCCAATAGTACCACCACAGAGCAGGGGTTATTTGGTGGGGGCATTATTCCTATCCCAGCAGTGTCACTGAGGTGGAGAAATGAAACTACAGCACCACACTCACCGCATCAGTGTCACTGCAGAACTGACCATAAACAATCCATCCATTATCTTCCGCTTTATCCTCTATTAGGGTCGCGGTGGGGTTCCCCATGCCCATCCAGGGGGGAAAGTTCCGGGCGCTGGGCAGATACACCCAGGACAGGGCGCTAATCCATCGCTGGGCACACTCTCACTCACACACACACTCTATATGGGGCAATTTTTGAGAATTCAATTGACTTGATCCATGTTTTTGGACTGTGGGAGGACCCCACGTGGACACGGGGAGAACATGGAAACTCCACCCAGATTGCGATTCGAACCGGGAATCCCTAGCGCTGAGAGGCGAACGTGCCAACCACTAAGCCACCGTGCTGCCCGACAATAAACAATCCACCACCCAAATGATACCTGTTCTGTGATGGTCCTGACCCATAGAGAACAGAGAACCAACAGGGGACTAACAACAACAAGGAACACAGATGGACTACAGTCTGGAATTGTAAAACTACAAAGTCCATCTATATGGTAAGTGGAGGATATAGATGATGGAGCAGGAAAGGGGGCGTGGTCAAACTTTTAAGTGTTTCTGTATAAAGCCTTTTCATTTCCCAGTGGATATGTCTTGTTCCGTTATGTCATGTGTTCTTCGGCATCTTCTGTGTGTTTTTGTGTGTATAGTGTGCAATGCGGATTACCCGTGTGAGGGAATGAGCCGCCATGCCACGTTCGAAAACTTTGGCATGGCATTTCTGACCCTGTTCCAGGTCTCTACTGGTGACAATTGGAATGGCATCATGAAGGTGAGTCCATGCGTGGGCCGTCTCTCTGGCTGCACGTTGAATCCTTGATCCCGAGGCGACTGAATAAATCTGGGCCCTGTGTTTGCTCACAGGACACGCTCCGCGAGTGCCCGCCCGGTGACACGTACTCCTGCAATGCCAGTCTGCAGATCATCTCGCCCATGTACTTTGTGAGCTTCGTGCTGACGGCGCAGTTCGTGCTGATCAACGTGGTGGTGGCCGTGCTGATGAAGCACTTGGACGACTCCAACAAAGAGGCGCAGGAGGAGGCCGAGATGGACGCTGAGATCGAGCTGGAGCTTGCTCAGGGTGGACTCTGCTGCCTCGGAGGACTGGCAGCCGCCGCTGGGCCCGGACTCGGGGTTGGAACCGGAGTTGCTGGAGCAGGAGGTGGAGGTGGAGGAGAGCGGTCCAGAGTGGAGTGTGGAAACCGACCCGCAGCGATGGTGGGCGCCCATGTGCATCCGAGCCCGAGCGGGTACACGCCGCCATCTGTGGGGCCGGAGTCACACAACCATCGCAAGCTGTACTCACCTGCACAGGTACGAGAACGTTCCGATTGACGGTCCACGTTGTTCTCTTGCTGGATGTGAGACATTCATTCATTCATCCATCATCTTCCGCTTTATCCTCTATTGGGGTCGCGGGGGGGTTCCCCATGCCCATCCAGGGGAGAACGTTTCGGGCACTGGGCAGATACACCCAGGACAGGGCGCCAATCCATCACTGGACACACACTCGCTCACACAGACACTCTGTGTCTCTTGGCATAGCACTCTGAAGGTTGAGGGTGCGAATCCAATGTGGGCCCTGAAGCAAGGCCCACATTGATACCAAACCGGTGTCTTGTTACTCAGCCATCAGTGTTCACTTTAGCATCCAGAGTCGATTACGTCGCATAAAAATAGATTATTAACGATGATCAACACATTTATTACAAATCACAATTAGTTTTTTTTATTACAGTGAGTTTGTAACCGTTTTATAAAAGCAATGAGAGTCTCAAGGTTGTGTTTTATTATCAATAAATCAAGGCAACGAGGTGTAGCTGTACTCTCTATATGGGGCAATTTGGAGAACTCAATTGACTTGATCCATGTTTTTGGACTGTGGGAGGAAACCGGAGAACCCGGAGGAAACCCACGCGGACATGGGGAGAACATGGAAACTCCACCCGGATGGGGATTCGAACCGGGAATCCCTAGCACTGAGAGGAGAACATGCCAACCACTAAGCCACCTTGCCGCCCGGATGTGAGTCACTTCCCTGTATATTTGTGGTGGACTGTGGCCGTCGCCTCTCTCTCGCTCGCGGAGATATTAATAGCCCCCGTGCTAAGAATAACCCAGACGGGCCTCTCGCGGCGGCGGCGCCACCTGTGGACTGCGCTGATTAGGAAATTTAACAAGGTCCACCAATAAGCGCGCTCTCAGCACTCCATCAAACCAGGCCTGAGATTCGAGCCGGCGAACTTTCCCCAAGTCTATTTTTAGAGACAATCTGGCGCCCGGCGAGCGAAGGTGAGGAAGATGAGAAAGGTGAGCGCCAGGCAGGAAGCATCATTTCAATAATTAATGTTGCGAAAACAAAAGGGGGAAAATAAAAGCCGAGCCCGAACAGGAAGGCGAGGCGGGTTTGTATACTCGGATGAGGAGCGCGTGTAGCGCGTAATGAGGGGACCGGGCGTTTGATGGAAACCAAAACCGAAGGAAGAAACCGGGTCAGGAGGTAACAGCGGGGTGGGCATGGGGATAGGGGGGGGTAACAGAATGAGGTCTGCACCTTTTATTCTATCGGATTCTCAACACCTCCTGTATGAACCAAAATACTTTAGGGCATGTATAGTTTAGACCTGTGTATCTTTTGACCACATCAGCACATAGGATCTTTATATAGCACGTTCACTCTGCGTTTAGGGTGTTGGGCTGTCAATCTGAAGCTTGTGGGTTCAAATCCCACGTTGTTTTTATGCTTATTTAAGCTCACAGAACTACCTTTCAGTGGTTGGCTGTTGGGGTAGCACTCTGAAGGTTGTGGGTTCAAATCCCAGGTCTGCTGAAGTTACCAATGTGGGCCCTTGAGCAAGGCCTCCTAAACCTCATTGCTCCAGGGGGCGCTGCATCATGAATGACCCCGTGGTCCGACCCCAGCCACCAGTCAGCTGATAAGCAGGTACGTTGTTTTTAAGCATGTGGTAGTCCAGTGGTTGGTTGTTGGCATAGCACTCTGAAGATTGAGGGTGCAAATCCAATGTGGGCCCTGAAGCAAGGCCCACATTGATACCAAACCGGTATCTTGTTACTCAGCCATCAGTGTTCACTTTAGCATCCAGAGTCGATTACGTTGCATAAAAACAGATTATTAACGATGATCAACACATTTATTACAAATCACAATCAGTTTTTTTTATTACAGTGAGTTTGTAACCGTTTTATAAAAGCAATGAGAGTTTTGAGGTTGTGTTTTATTATCAATAAATCAAGGGAACGAGGTGTAGCTGTACTCCTGGGCCTGACAACACCTCTGTTCTGTGATTTATTCACTATAATGCCACGCCCACTCGTACCTTCTTGCTTTATTAACTAACTCCTGTGTACAAAAAAACAGCTCCAACGAGATCTCCACCAAACATGTAGATCACTGACGAAGGGCGTCGTGATACCCGGCTCTGATTCGTTGAAAGGCTGATGGTTCCGTGGGTACGGCTTTCTCTGGCGGTGTATTTATTGCACCGTGGATTACAGACGCTGACACACAGCAGCGAGAGACAATTAAAAAGTTCCTCCACCAGCCGTGGCACGATCCCAGATTGAAGACTTTGGTGTGCCGGTGCCAGGGCAGAGTAATTAGTAGGTTGCACCGAGTCGGAGTGAGAACTGGAACAGAGACAGGGAGAGAAAGTGTGAGAACGACGGAACCCTCAGTCTGCCTCCGCAAACGCGGCATCAAGAGGCAGCTGCGTGAATGTGGAGGGCAGCAGGGCGGAGTGGAACCGGGGGGCGACTTAATCGACTGTAAAGTTACTTTACAAAGATGTACAGATTTCACAGTTTGGTCACTTCATCAGTTGAGCGTTGCTTAATAATATGCTAGAACACGGGGGGGGGGGGGTGTTCAAGGTGATCTAGATTGCCCCTATCTAAATTGCCCCTATATAGTTTGTGTCTGTGGGTGTGAGTGTGATAGTTTGGCACCCTGTATCAGCCCAGCGCCTGAAATATTCTCCCCTGGAAACCGGACAGGGTATTCCGGGTGAGGGTAGGAGGCCATGGGAGGGGGGGGGGGGATCCTGGTTTGAATCCTGATCTGGGTGGAGTTTGCATGTTCTCCCCTGCCACTGTACAAAAACATGGATTGAAGGTGATCTAAATTGCCCCAATATAGTTTGTGTCTTTGTGGGTGTGAGTGGGATGGATTGGCGCCCTGTATCTCCACAGCGCCCAAAATGTTCTCCCGTGGAGACCGAACAGAGTATTCCAGGTGAGGGTAGGAGGCCATGGGGGGCCGGGGTTCCTGGATTGAATCCTGATCTGGGTGGGGTTTGCATGTTCTCCCCGCCGCCGTCCAAAAACATGGATTCAAGGTGATCTGAATTGCCCCTATCTACATTGCCCCCATACTGTTTGTGTCTGTGGGTGTGAGTGTGATAGATTGGTACCCTGTATCTGCCCAGCGCCTGAAACGTTTTCCCCTGGAGACAGCACTGGGTATTCCGGGTGAGGGAAGGAGGCCATGAGGGGGTGGGGGGGATCCTGGTTTGAATCCTGATCTGGGTGGGGTTTGCATGTTCTCCCCAGCCACCGTCCCCAAAGGTGATCTAAATTGCCCCTATATTGTTTGTGTCTCTTTGGGTTTGAGTGTGATGGATTGGCGCCCTGTGCTGGGTGTATCTGCCCAGCGCCCATAACGTTCTCCTTGGGGGGGGGGGGGGGGGGGGGGGGGGGGGGGGGGGGGGGGGGGGGGGGGGGGGGGGGGGGGGGGGGGGGGGGGGGGGGGGGGGGGGGGGGGGGGGGGGGGGGATGGGGGGGGGGGGGGGGGATCCTGGTTTGAATCCTGATCTGGGTGGGGTTTGCATGTTCTCCCCAGCCACCATCCCCAAAGGTGATCTAAATTGCCCCTATATTGTTTGTGTCTCTTTGGGTGTGAGTGTTAGGGATAGGCGCCCTGTCCTGGGTGTATCTGCCCAGCACCCATAACGTTCTCCCCTGGAGACCGCACTGGGTATTCCGGGTGAGGGTAGGAGGCCGTGGGGGGGCCCGAGGGTGATGGGCTGTCAGGAGTGGCAGATCAATGGCCTAGTCGCTGCTTTTCACCCGGCGAGTTCTCGGATGGGTTGTCGGATTTCGCCTGACTGGGCGGGAGCACGGCTCGCTGCACAGCGGCATCGGAACGCCGTCTCCCGCCGTCACCTCACAGCGAGGAGCGCCAGGAGAACAAAAATAGAGGCTTTTTGCCTAAAAACCTTCCTCGTTTTGGGTTTGGTGCTCGTTCACTCTGAGAGCGGCGGCGCTGGGGGCTGTTCTGACGTCCCTGCCTCGCAGCTGTCATGGTGAAGGCTTTCCATCAGGTTCTGGAGCGTGTCCATTTGTACAGAACCTGACCTGACACGTCCTGACTCGCAGTCAGCGTTCTAATTCGTCTCAGGGCTGGTTAATGGAGGCTGTGTGGAGGAGTTAAGTTCCTCCACTGGGCTACCTTCTAAATGACCTTCGTTGGGAGCTGTGAGCACAGCCCTGCTGGGAAAGCGATAATGGGCCTTCCCCAAACTGTTGATGCAAAGGTGGGCGTGGTAGCTCAGTGCTTGGGGTGTTGGGGCATCGATCCAGAGCCGAACTGCAGTGTGTTTTTAAATGAAGGCTGATGTTTATATTTTCATACTTTAGATTGATGGCATGGCTCCTGGAATTGTTGTCCCTTCATAATGTAAGATTATCTTTGTGTGTGTGTGTGTGTGTGTGTGTGTGTGTGTGTGTGTGTGTGTGTGTGTGTGTGTGTGTGTGTGTGTGTAGGAGAACCTGTGGCTGGACAGTGTTTCTCTGCTGATTAAGGACTCGCTGGAGGGTGAGATGCAGATGATTGATAACCTGTCAGGCTCCGTGTTTCATCACTACTCATCTCCTGCAGTCTGCCGCGACTGTAGGTGTCAACCCACTGAGGTAACGCACACACACACACACACACACACACACACACACACACACAACCCCACCCATACCCCCCCACACACACCCCCCGTATTTAACATGCTGCCTTTATAACACAAATCCTTCTTGTGTCTCTAAAGCTTTTTAAATATGCACTGAGTGGCTTAGTTTTTAGCATGTTCTCCTCTTAGCGCTGGGGATTCCCGGTTCGAATCCCAATCTGGGTGGAGTTTCCATGTTCTCCCCGTGTCTGTGTGGGTTTCCTCCGGGTTCTCCGGTTTCCTCCCACAGTCCAAAAAACATGGATCAAGGTCAACTGAATTCTCCAAATTGCCCCATATAGAGTGTGTCTGTGTGAGTGAGTGTGTGTCCAGCGATAGATTGGTGCCCTGTCCTGGGTGTATCTGCCCAGCGCCTGAAACGTTCTCCCCTGGATGGGCATGGGAAACCACCCCATGCGACCCTAGTAGAGGATTAAGCTAAAGATATTGGATGGATGGATGTAGTAGAGAGCATTGTTGCTTTGTCTCGAAAATGTCTTTATTGCATCTCTTTCTAACCCAAACACACACACACAAACACACACACACACACACACACACACACACACACACACACACACACCGTCAGAATCTGAGAATTTACCGTAAGTTCAGCTAAAAGTAAAGGAAGGAGATAAAAAAACAGTTTCGGCAGTTCAGGCTTCAGTTCCAGCATGGCGCTGTTGCTCTGTCGATGGACGCGTGATGAGAATGCGTTCTGATCGTTCCGTCCTCCTGCCGCTGACGTGACGGGTGGAGAAGCCGGGAAAAGAATCCTTCTATGATAAAGGTTCTGCAAGAACGTTTTTTTTTGTTTTATTTTTAAAAAACAGTGTCGCGTGCGATGAACCGAACAGCGTGTGGCATGCCGCTCCTTTTTCAGAGCTAGGTGCTGTTTAACTTTGGCGGATTGCTATTTCAAAGGTGCGATGCGACTAATTACACATGAATAAATGTCTACACCGTTTACAGGAGACGTTCTCACAGTACGGACAGTCATGTACAAAACCACACTTAAAGCAGGTTTTCGGAGGGGGATGCTGGTGGGGGGGGGGGGGATGTCAATTGTCTCTACTTTTGTCCTCCTCCCAGTGGGGTAATGGCGGGAGACAGGAATACGATGCCGGTGCGCAGTGAGCCGTGTTCCCACCCGGTCAGGCGTAATCGGACAACATCGGTGTCTGACCCCACGAATGCACCCCCCCCCCCCCCGGTCGAATGATGGGTATGGGAGTAGCTATGGAGGGAAGAACCGAACCTGTAGGCGGGCCCTTTTTGGCAGTTTAATACGGACGATTGTTTTCTTGGAGAAACGACCCGTGGAACAGGCGGCTTGTCCTTTGAGGCGCGTTTAGAACCCGCCGTCTTCACTCCCGCACTTATCGGATCCCCTCGCGCGACCTGCCGCCTGACTCTCTCAGCCGCCTGACTGATGTTCCGTTAGTGGAGAGAACAACGGGTTGAAAATGAGACGCGAGAACCGAAACCACCAAAACACTCTGCTTTGTCCCTCCGTCTGCCAGGAAAATGGAGCTGCCTGTCTCCAGGCTCCTCTGCGTACAGTGTGTTCTGTACCTTCTGAGGACCGAGTCTCCGTGGGGGACTCGTCCTCCTTGTGTGTACATGACGTCTATTCGAATCGACACATTGCTTCAATCCCCGCGTTTGACATATTTACTCCTTAAAACCCTTTGAAGGGTTCTAAGAGGGCGAGTCAGTGCGTCCTTGCTATCTTGCAATCGGTGTGTCGCTTTTGCGTTCCCTTTAACAGCCTGGTGCACTCTGACTTCGGCGCATTGCTATTTCCACGGCGCAGTGCGAGCGATTGCATGCATAAATTAACGTGTACAGCGTTTACAGAAAATGTCGTCACAAAAACGGTAAAAGATTGAAAATGTAGACGTTGATCAGAGATTATTGATCCAAATCTAATTATTTAATTAGTAATAGATGATGATGATTCACTTATCGGATCCCCTCGCGTGACCTGCGACGGTTCTCTCAGCAGCCTGACTGATGTTCCGTTAGTGGAGAGAACAACGGGTTGAAAATGAGACGCCAAGAACCAAAACCGCCAAAACACTCTGCTTTGTCCCTCCGTCTGCCAGGAAAATGGAGCTGCCTGTCTCCAGGCTCCTCTGCGTACAGCGCGTTCTTCGACGGCGACGTGAGTCAGAACGCGAATGCAGGCGGAGGCCCATGCGCTCCTCGTTCTGCGACGGTATTTATAGCGTCAGCCATAAGGAACCTGATTCCTACACCTTTCCTCTGATTAAAAATACCAGGCTGGGTGATTATACACGCGTATGCAGATTGCAGCGCCGCCGTCCGTAACAGCGGGTTAAGCGGGCTGGCAGCCGATGCCACGCTCTCGCCGGCTTTAGAACGGCATTGTGTGTCAGGCAGATGATTCTCACGCTCGTTATCCTCCATGTATTTGCCCCCCCTGCTTTCCTGACGGCGCTCGGATGTGGTGGCGTCTGCGCAGATCCGCCTGGCGGAGGTCGAGCAGGCGTCCCTGATGTCAGAACAGCTGTCGGACAAGTCGTCGTCCCCGGCGCTGCCCGACGATCTGAGTCTCGATGACCACAGCGTGTACCAGCTGCTCGGCAGAGAGAGCAAGGTGGGTTCTTCAGGATTTTAGCGTGGGTTCGTGGCCTGAACTCCTGTTTGGAGGATCTGGAAGTTTCTCTGCACTGCAGCAGCAGCAGCAACGCATTCTCCACCTCATTGCTCCAGGAACCATCAGTGATCACAGGATGCTGGACATTTTAAAACAGCGATGACTATAAAGGGTTTAGAAAGTCCAGCATCAGGCCAGGTTTATCGCACGTGACGCCCAAAACCCAGTCATGAATCGCGTCGTCACCATAGCAAGGACGCACTGACACGCCCTCTTAGAACCCTTCAAAGGGCATGTACACACAAGGCGTACGAGTCCCCCACTGAGACTCGGTCCTCACAAGGTTTCTTCCTTAAGATAACAACAGGGAGAAACCTTGTGAGGACGAGTCTCCTCCTTGTGTGTGCATGCCGTCTATTCGAATCGACACGTTGCTTCAATCCCTGCGTTTGACATATTTACTCCTTAGAACCCTTTAAAGTGTTCCCTTTAACAGCCTGGTGCACTCTGACTTTGACACATTGCTATTTCCACAGCGCTGTGCGAGCGATTTTACGCTTGAATTAACGTGTACAGCGTTTACAGAAAACGTTAAAAGAGTGGAAATGTAGACGGTGATCATAAATTATTGATCCAAATCTAATTATTTAATTAGTAATAGATAGATTATCGGTAATCGTGAGTGCATCGGTCACTCCTTATCCTGTGAGGGCTTATGGGACTTTTGGTTCTTTAATTTAATTGTTAATCCCATTGTTTAAAACCCGGGAAACTAGACTAATTCTAAGTTTATTGGACTGTATGTCAGGAAGCGATGTAGCTGAAATGCGAATCCATTATTCGTAGGCTAGCAGGGACGAAAACGCCGCTCCGGTGGCGCGCCAGGCCAATTTACATTTCTAATCGCTCCGCTAAAGTGCAATGCTGATTAGCATGCGCTCGGCTCTTTTCGCAATACTTATGGGGCAACAATTAGGCAAGGTCGTGACCTTTTGGTCGGCCGTGCGGAGAGTCGGGGAGTTTTAATTCTTTGCTTGTGTTTGTTGGCGGTGATGCTGACGTAGCTGTGGCTGCTTTGCAGGAGGAGCGAGGGAGCAGCGGGTCTCAGAGCTTGGAGGAGCTTCAGAGCACACCGAGGGAAAGCAAGAGGGCTCGTCCCAAAAGTCGAGCCCCCAGCATGGGAAGTGAAAACGGCGACGGGCGTCCGGACCCCGGTCCGCAGAGGCAGAGCGACTTAACGGCTCGTCAGGTCGCGCCATCTTACGGTCAAGGTTAGTATAGACCCAAGTAGATATAAACATTGGGTAGTATGTATGCATGTGGGTGTGGTGGCTCAGGGGTTAGGGTGGTGGGCTATCAATCTGAAGGTTGTGGGTTCAAATCCCAACTCCAATGAAGTTACCAATGTGGGTCTTTGAACAAGACCCTTAACCCTGTGTTCTCATCCCTAATGACGTGTGTACACAATGTACTATGAATAATATATAGGGGCAATTTAGAGTGGTAGAGGTGTTTTTGAGCAGCCAATTCACCTTTAATCCATGTTTTTTGGACTGTGGTAGGACACCACACAGACATGGGGAGAACACCAGTCACTGAGAGGCGAAGCTGCTAACCACAATGCCATTCTGCCCTATACTAGGGTTGTGGGGGGTTGCGGGGTTCCCCATGCCCATCCAGGGTAGATCATTTCGGGCACTGGGCAGATACACCCAGGACAGGACACCAATCTATCACTGGACACTCCCTCACACACACTCCTTATATTTAAAATTGGTATGAATTCAAATGAATGTGTGTTTTAATAAGGACAGGCCAATGCTTCACCTTTTCCATGCCTTAAACCTTCTACTAGGGTCGCGGGGGGTTCCCCATGCCCGTCCAGGGGAGAACGTTTTGGGTGCTGGGCAGATACACCCAGGACAGGACGCCAATCCATCGCTGGACACAAACACACTGTATATCGGGCAATTTGGAGAACTCAATTGACCTTGATCCATGTTTTTGGACTGTGGGAGGAAACCGGAGAACCCGGAGGAAACTCACGCAGACACGGGGAGGACAGGGAAACTCCACCCAGATTGGGATTTGAAACGGGAATCCCTAGTGTTGAGAGGAGAACATGCCAACCACTAAGCCACCGTGCCACCCAGTGAGGGTTCCTCATGCCCATCCAGAGGAGAACGTTTCGGGCGCTGGGCAGATAGACCCAGGACAGGGTGCCAATTGATTGCTGGACACACACTCACTCACACAGACACTCTCTATATGGGGCAATTTGGATAATTCAATTGACTTGATCCATGTTTTTGAACTGTGGGAGAAAAACCAGAGAACCCGGAGGAAACCCAAGTGGACACGGGGAGAACATGCACACTCCACCCAGATTAGGACATGCCAACCACTAAGTATGGGGCAATTTGTAGAATTCAATTAACCTTGAAGCATGCTTTTTGGACTGTAGGAGGAAACCGGAGAACCCGGAGGAAACTCACGCAGACACGAGGAGGACAGGGAAACTCCACCCAGATTGGGATTTGAACCGGGAATCCCTAGTGTTGAGAGGAGAACATGCCAACCACTTAGCCACCATGCCGCCCAGTGAGGGTTCCTCATGCCCATCCAGAGGAGAACGTTTCGGGCGCTGGGCAAACTATTGGTGGGCACACAGTCACTCACACTCCTCATATTTATAATTGGCATAAATTGTAATTAATATGCGTTTTTTTAATAAGAACAGGCTTCACCTTTTACATGCCACGGCTCGGGGGGGGCAGAGGGGGGGGGGGTGGTTTGCACGTTTGCCTCTCAGCACTAGGGATTCCCGGTTCGAATTCCCATCTGGGTGGAGTTTCCATGTTCTCCCTGTGTCCGCGTGGGTTTCCTCTGGGTTCTCCGGTTTCCTCCCACAGTCCAAAAAACATGGATCAAGTCAATTGAATTCTCCAAATTGCCCCACGCGTGCCTACAAATTGCGTGTCTGTGTGAGTGAGTGTGTGCCCAGCGATGGGTTGGTGCCCTGTCCTGGGCGCCCGAAACGTTCTCCCCTGGATGGGCATGGGGAATTCCACCGCGACCCTAATAGAGGATGAAGCGGGAGATAAAGGATGGATGAGTTTGTTATGCTGCGTTTGTTTTGTTCTGAGCGTCAGGTTTTAATAGAAACGCTGAAACGTTAATAAGTGATTAACGAAGCGGTCAGTCAGTTCGTCATAGCAATGGGGTGGCCCCTTGATCCGGCATCAAGGGAAACATAAATACCCATTTGGGGGCGCCCCGGGCTCCGCGCTCGGCCTCTCTGAAGGCCGCCGGTCAGTGCGGCGCAGCTGGTGGCCCATTAGCCTCTGCTTTAGCGTCACCGCCGGTGTGTGCTGACTCACTGCCGCCGTTGGATGTTAAACCCGACGTGTTCGCCACCCGCGGATCCGTCCGGGGGCCCTGTGTGTGGTGTGTGTGGTGTTGTAGCGCTGTCACGGCGTGCTGGTACTTTTTTTTTTTTTGGCCTGAAAGTGACGCCCTGTCGGCTCGTCCCCGCAGCAGATGGCGAGCGCGGCAGAGGGGGTGGCAGGACGCGGTCGCCTCTCTTTCATCTCCCGGCAGAGTTCTTCCACCCGGCCACAGCTGTGCCGCACGGAGGTCTGACGGCACAGGCGGGCCGACCCGGCTCCAGGCTCACCTCGCCGGCCTCGTGGGCGTCGCTCCGGTCCCCCGGGACCAACAGCAGGGTCATGGGCGCGCAGGTAGGAGAGGTTTGAGTCGGACTTCTTAACTACTTTCCCCAGGAGTTCAAAGTCTGGTCAGAACGAAACTACATCACTGGGCATGTTCTCCTCTCAGTGCTAGGGATTCCAGGTTCGAATCCCCATCTGGGTGGAGTTTCCATGTTCTCCCCGTGTCTGCGTGGGTTTCTTCCGGGTTTTCCGGTTTCCTTCCACAGTCCAAAAACATGGATCAAGTCAATTGGATTCTCCAAATTGCCCCCTATAGAGTGTGTCTGTGTGAGTGAGTGTGTGTCCAGCGATAGATGGGTGTCCTGTCCTGGGTGTATCTGCCCAGCGCCCGAAACGTTCTCCCCTGGATGGGCATGGGGACCCCCCCCCTACCCCTCCGTGACCCTAATAGAGGATGAAGCAGAAGATAATGGATGAATGAATGAAAGACTGCATCACTGTGTGAGTCTTAGTTTTCGCGGGGGGCGGGGTTCCCCATGCCCGTCTATTGGAGAACGTTTAAGGCGCTGGGCAGATACACCCAGGACAGGGCGCCAATCTATCGCTGGGCACACACTCACTCACAGAAACACACTCTATATGGGGCAATTTGGTGAACTCAATTGACTTGATCCTATTTTTGGACTGTGGGAGGAAACCGGAGAACCCGGAGGAAACCCACGCGGACACGGGGAGAACATGGAAACTCCACCCAGATTGGGATTCGAACCGGGAATCCCTTGCGCTGAGAGGAGAACATGCCAACCACTAAGCGACCATGCCGCCCCTGTGACATCATAACTGTACAAATTGTTTACAGGCTATTAAAGACCTCCTGCACGAATGAACTGCTATGCTAATTAGTTTCTGTTCAGCATTTAAATTAGGTCTCACTCCCGAGGAAACGCACTTTGGCTCCTCCTCCAAACTGTTGGGATGGTGTTACTGGGGTTATAGGTCCTTGTTTTATCGTCGTTTGTCATGGGCATCTGCCAAGACACTAAGTTCTGAGGGCCGTATCTCGTTTCTTTCAGCTGCCATCACACAGTGAGTCGCTGTTAGCCACAGGAAGCTCCGAGGGCAGCTTGAAGACCATGCTGGAGGAGGGTATCAGCTTCAGCGTGGGTTCCTGCCGTGACCGTCGCCTGCCCTCGCCTCTGTCCATTGCAACACCTTCCGATGTCAACCAGATCAGCGTCTCCCTCCAGCCCTCCAGGGGTCGCCAACGGAGCCAGAGCAGCTGTTGTAGTCCGAACAGCCCGAGCCCCGGCTCTTTGAGACTGGACTCCATGGACCCCTCGGACGAGGACACGAGCCCGGGAGAGGGCTCAAGCCAGGCGTTTCCCACTGAAAACGTCTCGGAAACTCTCAGCAGCCTGTCCTTATCCTCGCTCCTCACATCTGGATCACTGGCGCCACCCCTGGCCAAGAAATGCAACAGCACCGGGAGCTTAGAACAAGGAAGCGTGTCTGTGCGAAATAAAAACGGACGCTCAGACCAACCCCTTGCCATTCCCTGGACAGATGAGAAGCCTAGAGGGAGTAGGGAGGAAGCCACGGAGGGGTTGGGGGTCCAAAGTTCCAGCCAAACGACGGACGCTGGTTCTCGCAACAACAGATGAAACCTGCTGGGATGTCCTTTATCTTTTCTCTATTGTGTCTACGAAAGAGATGCCTGGACTTCCCTTCTCTTGCTCATTCATTCGTGACACTTCCATGTTTTCTGTAGCCTTGGCGGATGGGGAGATGGAGAACAGAAGTGGACGAGGACCCAGCAGCGAATTCTGGGAGCGCTGAGGTGTCTCCGGAGAGAAGGAACGGAGCAGGCCGTGTTACCGAGCCGGGCATTAAACTATTAGAGTAAAGCAAAACCTATTTCCAATACGACCAACGGATAAAACTAGTGTGAAAATCTGTCGGTCCGCGGAACTCGGATATGTTCTCATGCTTGTTTTCTTTCCTTTTTCTTTTTTTTTTTTTTGAATTTTTAATCCGAAAGTTTGACTTGAATGCAAACTATGACATCGCAGTGTCTCCGGCGGGACTCCAAACGACTGGGTTTTTATCGACCAAGGTAGCAATGATCAAACCTTTAGAACCCTTTAGTAGGAAATCAAAGATTCTTTTTCAAATGTGACCCTCAGTATTAGATTTGTGTCGATGTGTCATGTGTTAATAATCCTGAAAAAAAAGAGGGCTAATTTAAAGTAGTGCAATTAGTAAGTAGAATCGATCCAAGTTGGACATGATGGGATGTTCCAAAGCGATTTTTTTTTCACTTTCAGGGCGGTACGTGTACTAAGATGAAGACCTCATTGTGTGAATCTGCGGATGTCCCTATGATTGTCCACTTGTTTGGCTGCAGAATTAAAAAAAAAAAAAAAAAACATGTTCCTTTTTGGACACGCATGTCTGCTTTTGTAAAGATGTCGACCTTGTTGAAGGAAAATCCATCCATCCATCCATTATCTTCTGCTTTATCCTATATATTAGGGTCGTGGGGGGGTTCCTCATGCCCATCCAGGGGAGAACGTTTCGGGCGCTGGGCAGATAGACCCAGGACAGGGCGCCAATCTATCGCTGGGCACACACTCACTCACACAGACATACACACTCTATATGGGGCAATTTGGAAAACCAAATTGACTTGATCCATGTTTTTGGACTGTGGGAGGAAACCCACATGGACACAGGGAGAACATGGAAACTCCACCAAGATGGGGATTCGAACCGGGAATCCCTAGTGCTGAGAGGAGAACATACTAAACCACTAAGCCACCGTGCCGCCTGAAGGAAAATCCGAAACAAAAAAAACATCGAAACTAAAAGCATCTGCACCTTTTAGCAGCCACGTGGGGGATGCGGGGTGAAGCTGACCATGGCGACCCGACGTGTGAGCATGAAAACTCGCTAAAAGTTTGTTCTCCCGCAGCAGGTCGTCTTCAAGTCGGTCAAGAAGCCCAAATTGTAAGCGAAGGCAGTTGGGTAAGTGTTGAAATGAAGTTTGCAAACAAGGTTACTATATAGCCAAAAGTATACAGTATACCCATCTAACAAACGCACATGTAATACTGTGGATTTACTGTTTTAATTTTAGGTTATCACTGGACGGCACAGTGGCTTAAAGGTTAGCACGTTCGCCCAGTTCGAATCCGCATCTGGGTGGAGTTTCCATGTTCTCCCCGTGTCCCATGTCCCTGTGGGTTTCCTCCGGTTTCCTCCCACAGTCCAAAAACATGGCTCAAGTCAATTGAATCCAAAAATTGCCCCATATAGAGTGTGTCTGTTGTTGTGTAAGTGAGTGTGTGCCCAGCGTTAGATTGGCCCCCTGTCCTGGGTGTATCTGCCCAGCACCCGAAACATTCTCCCCTGGATGGGCATGGGGAACCCCCTGCCTGCGACCCTAGTAGAGGATAAAGTGGAAGATAATGGATGGATGGTTATCACTGGCAACCCATTTCATAAAACCATGCAATTGTGTAAAATGGGTAAATAAGTCCCAGTATTAGGACTTAGAATTTGTAAAGCAATACGGGTGTCCACATATTTGTGACAGGGGTTAGAAATGAGGTAAATATACTGGGGATGTTTCTCAGAATTGTATAATGCATTTGTGTATTTATTTTCTCTTCAGTATCTGTAGAAGATTTCAAACGGGCTTTTGGACGCTACGTTGGGACGGTTATGCTGACTCGAGCTAAAAGTAATACTCAGCCTTTAAGAACAGCACAAGTCAGCATGGACATAGTGAGACTGGGAAAAAAAAACATCCTGAACTTTGATAATTAAGTTCAGCAGTCAGAAATGATTTAGGGGAGAATAAAATTGCCTTTCCGAGACTTAATTCAGGAGATAACGGCATGGGAACTTAATTCCTCTGAGAGCAGCTGATTGGGTTTGTTGTATTAGTCATGAAAAGCTGGACGTCGTTCAAAAGTGCTTAAGGAACGCTTGGGGTTTTAAATTGGGAAAGCCTGATCGGCAGAATTATTTTATATTGACGTGTGGAACGATGCACGGATGATCCGTCGTCGATAGAAACTCGTCAGGAAGCTTTTAGAACAGGGGTGCCCACACTTTTCTGGCCCGAGATCTACTTTTCCATTGGACAGGTCATCGAGATCCACCAGGGTTCATTTTTTTTTAGGCTTTTATATTGAAACCTGTTTTCACACCATGTTAGTATTGGGGAGGGCACGTTGGCTTAGCACGTTCTCCTCTCAGCCCTAGGGATTCCCGGTTCGAATCCCAATCTGGGTGGAGTTTCCATGTTCTCCCCATGTCTGCATGGGTTTGCTCCGGGTTCTCCGGTTGCCTCCCACAGTCCAAAAACGTGGATCAAGGTCAATTGAATTTTCCAAATTGCCCCATGTGTATGTGTGTGTGAGTGTGTGCCCAGCGATGGATTGGCGCCCTGTCCTGGGTGTATCTGCCCAGCGCCCGAGTCGTTCTCCCCTGGATGGGCATGGGGAACCCCCCCGTGATCCTACTAGAGGATAAAGTGGAAGATAATGGATGGATCTTTCACGATGGATGTTCATGGTGTTGGGTATCGTTACAGTGAAAACGACTATAAAGACATGGTGGTGGTAGCATTGTGACGTTGGAATGTTTGTACTGGGTTAAAATTAGGTAACTGGCCGAGATGAAGGGAATATATGCCGTTATAAATAAAAAAAAATGTAAACATCTGGTAAACAATTTGGCAGGAAATTTATATTCTCTGGCAGTGACATCAAACACAAGGAACATATGCCGACTAAGACACCTGCACATCGTACATAATGGCTTTCCATTTAATGTTGGCCCTCGTTTGCATATATAACGACTTTTACACACATTTCTAAAGGATGTAGTTTGTTTATCCGTGACCATCATTTCTTACTCACCAGGCAGAGAGTTGGATGGTTTGTTTCCATTGTAGTTTAATGTTGTTTCCTGTGATTACATTTAGAGCTGGGCGGCACGGTGGCTTAGTGGTTTAGCATGTTCTCCTCTCAGCACTAGGGATTCCCGGTTCGAATCCCCATCTGGGTGGAGTTTCCATGTCCTCCCCGTGTCCACGTGGGTTTTCTCCGGCTTCTCCGGTTTCCTCCCACAGTCCAAAAACATGGATCAAGTCAACTCATTCATTCATTATCTTCCGCTTTATCCTCTATTAGGGTCGCGGTGGGGTCGCGGGGGGCGGGGTTCCCCATGCCCATCCAGGGGAGAACGTCTCGGGCGCTGGGCAGATACACCCAGGACAGGACACCAATCCATCGCTGGGCACACACTCACTCACTCAAACACACTCTATATGGGGCAATTAGGAGAACTCAATTAACTTGATCCATGTTTTTGGACTGTGGGAGGAAACCGGAGAACCCGGAGGAAACCCACGCAAACACGGGGAGAACATGGAAACTCCACCCAGATGGGGATTCGAACCGGGAATCCCTAGCGCTGAGAGGCGAACATGCTAAACCACTAAGACACCGTGCTGCCCTCAAGTCAATTGATTTCTTCAAATTGCCCCATATAGAGTGTGTCTGTGTGTGTGAGTGTGTGCCCAGCGATAGATTGGCGTCCTGTCCTGGGTGTATCCTGTCCCCCCCCCCCCCCGCGACCCTAATAGAGGATAAAGCAGAAGATAACCTCAACTAAACTGGACCTTAAAATGAAATGGGCCCTCCTCAAAGTTCTTCCACACACGCAGACAGTTGTGGATGTTATAGTTCTAATTTTCTTGTAATAGTCTTTTTTAAAAAAAGCTTTCTTCACGTCTCATCTCGGTTGAAATGTTAGGGATCAGCTGAACCCACAACTCAAATAATTAGAAGATATTAAATTCCGACTGTAATGAAGCTTCCCGGAAAAACGCCAGCGGTTTCAGGCTCCCGACGTCTCTTAGTCTTTAATCAAACACCGCCCCCAATGCCAAAAACCTATTTGGACGTCATTCATCTCGCTCCAAGCGTACAGACGTGGAGTTCAGTTAGATGCCAACCTTGCACTAATCACATCTGGGAATGATTAGCACTTGTGAGCACTCTTTGCTAGCGTGCCAGGATGGAGCTGTGCACACAACAGCCTGCTGTAGCCACCACCACCACCACCACCCAGCTCTTCAAACACCATCAGATGCGACAGAGTCGATTAAAAAGACACATGTTGAGTCACGTTGCCGGCGCGGCACAAACAAAGTGTTGAATTAGCTTGGGATTAGCATTAGCGCTGTGCCTTTGTGCATTGGCAGGTGGTCGTCCAGCTGCTAAGAGACGTGACATCCACCTACAGTGTGTGTGTGTGTGTGTGTGTGTGTCAGTGGACATCTGTCCACTCCGAGCCATGGGACTAGCTTGCTGGGGGACATCGTGTTCTAGTTTGCACTTTTATTCGAATCAGTGTTTGAACTCAAAGGTGCTAATTAGCATTTCAGAGTAGACGAGCTGAGCGCGTTCTTTATTTGGAATCGAGTATTTTATATATATATATAGAACACATTTACAACATCTGATCCAGATTGCTTTCAATGGAGTCTCAAATATTTATCCATCCATTATCTTCCACTTTGTCCTCTACTAGAGTCGTGGCAGGGGTGGGGAGGGGGGATGCCCCATGCCCTCTAGCACGGAGAACGTACGTCGTGTCGCCCTATAATATTAAATAGTTTTTTTTTATTTTATAAAAGCTGAAATCATTAAATGGTGCGTTTCAGTTCAGGGCGGCACGGTGGCTTAGTGATCGGGACTCACTAGGGATTCCCAGTTCAAATCCCAATCTGGGTGGAGTTTCCATGTTCTCCCCGTGGGTTTCCTCCGCGTTTTCCTTCCACAGTCCACAAATATGGATCAACTGAAGGTGAACTGAATTCTCCAAATTGCCCCATATAGAGTGTGTCTGTGTGAGTGAGTGTGTGCCCGACAATAGATTGGCGCTCTATCCTGGGTCTATCTGCCCAGCGCCCGAAACGTTCTCCCCTGGATGGGCATGGGGAATACTAATGAGGTGGTGGATGATGCTCTGCACTGCAGTGAGCGAAAAGTGGTGGTGCTGTCCATTTGTGAACTACAGAAGGCACTCCATCTGATGTTGAAATGCATTAATTTGTAAAATATCACAGACAGCATATATATATATATATACTTGTACTTACTAGTGCCCAGCGATGGTTTATCGCCCTGTCCTGGGTCTATCTACCCAGTGCCCGAAACGTTCTCCCCTGGATGGGCATGGGGAACCCCACCGCGACCCTAATAGAGGATAAAGAGGGAGATAATGAATGAATGAATATACACATATATATATATATATATATATATATATATATATATATATATATATATATATATAGGTATATATATATGTACTGCTAATTTGAATATACTATATATATATATATATATATATATATATATGTGTGTGTGTGTGTGTGTGTATATACATACATATATAGGTATGTATATGTGTGTGTATGTATATATATATATATATATGTACATACACACATGTTTGTTAGATACTGCTATATAATTTTAATAAACTGTATTTAAAAATATATATATATATTTTCACAATATGTCATCCAGCTCACTTCAGCTGTTTAGTTCGCATTGTTTGCACCTCTATAAAACACTTAATGCTGTCACTGTGCCATTTCTTCTCAGGTGTGCGTTGTTTTTCGGAACCCCTCAGACGTTGGCAGATAGGGGCTTCACTCTAAAGAATGTGTTTACGTGACCTTTAGTGTTGAATGGCAGAAAATTTGCATTGCAGACGGATTGACCTTGAAATTTGACCTGATTATACCTGTAAATGTGTTGGGAGACAGTTTGGACCTCTGTGGTGAGTGTCGATTTTACGGTTTATTTTATTGCATCACTTTCTCTATGTGGTGGATGCTGTGACCTCCGTCACGGGATGTAAGGAATTATTTTAGGAATATTGTGGTTTTTTTTGTGCAAACAGAAGGCGAAATGAATCCCAGGGTCATTTTGAGTTGATGTTTCACGCGTCACATGACCAGTGCCACTGACGGGTCCCCTACGTCTTCCCGCACTCGGTTCATCACCGTGTCGACATTCTTTGTCTCTCGCTTCTTACTGTCTGTGATTTAGACTGTCGTCTTCAATTTGCTTTGACATGAGGCGGTAATGGCGGAGCTGGTGAGCTCTGATGGATGGTCCGCTCTGTCACAACTGCTCAATTTATGCCTCGTCCGTCCGCATTCATCCGGCGTAGCGGCTCGGCCCGGACGCCGTCACATCTCACAGCACAATTAATTTAGCCGCCCGTGCCGTCCCGCACTCCAAGGCCATGGAACACTCTCGGCGCAGCGGCCGGGATCATTCCGCCGAGGACGCGCTTAATGGGGGACTATGACGGAGGAAAACGACCCCGGTTAAGCATCCGTACCCCGGCGTCACGGCGCAATGGCTGGAAATTGTAATCGCGAGAATTAAGTTACACCTCGGTCCAGAAAACTCCCCTCAATTCGCTCTAAATTGAAATTTAGCGCCGTAATTACCACGCGTCCATCGTATCCGTTCGGCGGTTAATTAGAGGCCTCAGCTGCATACTTCCCTTAGCGCTGTGCCCCCCCCCCACCCCGGTATTAAACCCTCCCCGATGATTGTTGACTGGAATATATTTACGGCGCGGCGTCACTGGCCGCAGCGGAAAAATAATGAGACAACCCTTCAGAGACGGGTTCGAACAAGAGACGCTGATACATATTCATGCAGCCCCCGGTGCCCTATGGCAGCCAAAGTTCAGGTTTTGCATTTCAAATTCATACAGTGTCGAAATAGAGATGCAAACAAATGCACCGCATGGAGGCTGCGAGCTGTTTTGTGTGTGAGCATCGACTCGTTCGGCCGGCTTCGGGATTTAAGACGGAAAAAAATACTAAATAAAGGAGTCGGTAAATAGAGAATGGCATCGTAATCAATAGGGCCATTCAGGGTTGACTTATAAAGGGAGAACGATTGAGAGGTGAAGTAGTGTATTACGCTGGGACTCAGATTTTCTCGCCTCGTTGGGCTGCGATAGACAAACACACAGGTTCGGGTTTTAACGGCGCTTTGTTATTAGAGCTGTAGTACAAATGAATAAGAATCACGTCCCAACAAGATACAGGGCGATGAGGGAGAGCTGATTTAATACCTTATAAGGACAGGGTAGAGTACTGGGGGTGGGGGGGGGTGCTCATGTGGGCATTCGAGCAGAACCCCTGGGGAACCCCTTACCCTCATTGTTTTATAGCTGCTTTGCGGTGTGTGGTTTATAAAAGCTGAAGGAATGATGGATGCTAATTACAATTAATCTGAACTGTTTAGGTACTGGCCACGCCCCTTTCATGCTCCATCATCTATATCCTCCACTTATCATATAGATGGACTTTGTAGTTTTATAATGCCAGACTGTAGTCCATCTGTTGTTAGTCCCCTGTTGGTTCTCTATTGGTCAGAACAGGTATCATTTGGGTGGTGGATTGTTTATGGTCAGTTCTGCAGTGACACTGATGTGGTGAGTGTGGTGCTGTAGTTTCATTTCTCCACCTCAGTGACACTGCTGGGACCCACCAAATAACCCCTGCTCTGTGGTGGTACTATTGGGGTTCTGAGCATTAGAACAGAGTACACAGTATGTACTGTAGAACACACACAGATGGACTACAGTCTGGAACTGTAGAACTACAAAATGCAGCAGTGACCTCAGTGACACTGCTGGGATAGGAATAATTCACCGACCAATCAATGCCTGCTCTGTGGTGGTACTATTGGGGTTCTGACCATTAGAGGACAGAGTAGACAGTATGTACTGTAGAACACAAACAGATGGGGTTACAGACTGTAGTCCATCTTTACAGTATGTGGACCTGAGAAGAATAAGTGATCAGTAAGGGGCAGTAGTGGGGCTTGTAGGTAAAGATCCACCCTTCCAACCTAAAGGTCCCCGGTTTGTTGTCTGGTCCCAACAAGTACTATGGCTGACGTGCCCCTGGGCAAGGCACTTAACACCAATTGCTTCCCGACACTGTACACAAGGCTACCAACTGCCCAGGGCATGTGTCCATCAGTGTGTGTGTGTGTGATGGGTCAAATGTGAAGGACAATTTGTTCAGTCTTTAAGCCCAGTGGGCAAAATATATCACTTTTGAGTTGGAGTTGTAGAACTACAAAGTCCGTCTTTAAAGAAAGTGGACAATAAGTGGAGCAGATAGGGGACGTGGCCGAACGTTTTATTGGTACTGTATGTATTTAAATAGATTGCATTATGATGTACAGTAAGTCCAGTTGATCACCCGCTCATAGCGCTGATGCACTCACCGGCTCGGTGATTAGTGCCGTTGTGTGATATTCAGATCAGTGTGAAGTGGAGAGTCGGGCATTACCGGCCGAGTGCCGCCCGCCCCTCAAACGCACTTCACACAGCGGCAGAGGTGGATGAGGGTGTAGAAAAGGTGACGAGGGGAATGAAGGAGGTGTCTGGGAAAATTAAATTCAGCCTCTGGCTGCTGCCATCATCTGTAATTACCAGGCAGGCTAAGTGAGGTGAGGATTAGAGAGTGGGTCGTGTTCCTAATGACCTGCATGTCTGGAGCTCCGTAAAGGACAAGAACATCAATCTGACATCAGGCGTGTTCCGAGCTAAATGGGAAAATTGGGCCGGGAAAGTGGAGGCGCCCGCAGGATTAACGAACGAGCTCCGTTTACGCTCCGTCCGTCTTTATTTCTGCGTCCCACGCTGGTCCGGATTTCACTAAACACGTCCTGAACAGCGTGCCGCAGGGTCCAAGTATGGCATGTTGCTATTTCGATGGTTTCTGCTCTAGATTTTAAAGCCTGACTGTGGACGATACCTACAGGTGCTCGCTTCCCATTTCATCATCTTGAATGCCTAATCCTATTTCGGTTCTTCATGCCTATCCAGGGGAGAACGTTCCAATCCATCGCTGGGCACTGACGCACCACTAGGTTACGCATTGCAGACGCCTTTAACTAAAGCAACTAACAAGGATCCCAACATGA
This sequence comes from Corydoras maculifer, assembly GCA_019802435.1. Lineage (NCBI taxonomy): Eukaryota > Metazoa > Chordata > Actinopteri > Siluriformes > Callichthyidae > Corydoras > Corydoras maculifer. Next base: position 3,904,174 of record JAFMOD010000114.1, read on the forward strand.
TGGTTGGGGTCAGAACACAGGGGCAGCATTTAGACCGCACCCTGCAGCTTTGCGGGGTAAGGGCCTTGGTTTGGGGTTCCCACTGGCAACCCTACCTCTTAGACTGGCAGTCCGCTGAGCATCCAAGGTCTTCTTTATTGAATTCTAAATTAATTCTGACTTCGCATTTTGGCATACGTTTGTGGAAATCTTTGCCCCATCTTTCAGAAAAGCATTTGTGAGGTCAGGCACTGATGTCAGGAGGCGAGGGCCTGGTGTTCGATGGGGTTGAGGTTGGGGCTGTTGACATTGACATTGCCGTTGGCATTGCAGTAGCCCACCCTACGTACCCTACTCACCCAACTGTGTTTGGATTTCGATGTTCATCCATTCATCCGTCCATTATCTTCTGCTTTATCAGCTACTAGGGTCACGGGGGGGTGGGTGGGTGGGGGTTCCCCATGCCCATCCAGGGGAGAACATTTCGGGTGCTCGGCAGATACACCCAGTACAGGGCGCCAATCCGTCGCTGGGCACACACTCACTTACACACACACTCTATATGGGGCAATTTGAAGAATTCTTGGTCCATGTTTTTGGACTGTGGGAGGAAACCGGAGAACCCGGAGGAGAACATGCAAACTCCACCCAGATTGGGATTCGAACCGGAAATCCCCAGCGCTGAGAGGAGAACATGTTAAAACACTAAGCCACCGTGCCTCCCATTTCGATGTTTACTCATTTACTCAACGGGTTCTCATTTTTTTGGGTTCGCCCGTAACTCCATGATGGGTTCCTCGCCTTGTTGCCCATCAGATCTCCGCAGCCACCATCATCTTCACCGACGCACAGAACCCTCCAGTCACCTGAAATCACCCGAGTGTCGGGTTTGTTTCCGTGATCGGCGGAACGTTTGGAAACAGATTCAGCGAAACGTTCTGCCACGAACCCAGGAGAAGACGACGCAATCAGGCGGCTTTGATCATGCTCGCCTGCCAGGCCGCCCCGTCCGCCGGAGCTCGCACTGCGAGGACGTGTGCGGATGCCTCCCCTCGCACCTGAGAATGCATTCTGACATTCGCGCGATGGGAAAATAAGCGCGTTCGCGCTTTCTGCTCGTGTCGATCCGATCTGACGGCCCGTTTCATCTCATCTCTCGGCTTCCCGGTCTTTTGCTTTCAGCGTGATTTATGCTGTCTAGTCCTCGTTCGTTGGTTGGTTCGTTGGTTGTTGTTGTTTTTAAAGCAGGGGCGTGCAGCAGAGAGCTAAACCTGAACGCGAGAGCGTTTTTCGCAGGTCGTATTGGCACTCTGTCATAAAAACCTGTTGTTGTTGTTTTAAACGTACCACGATCCAATCCAACATCTGATGTTTCTACTTCCCACTTTCTTTCTATTAATATAATATTTACTGGAACACAGTGTTCTGTTCCACAGTCGAAGGAAGCAGACTGTTCATCAGCATCACAGGTCGTGATGTTTATCATGTTTTGCATGTTCTCTTTTTTTCCCCCTGTGCTTTCTATTGCTAAAGCTAATGCCAAAGACCAAATAATGCTGACAGAGCAGCGAGGTTCCATTCCCAGTTGAGGCCAAACCAAGGTCCTGTCTGTATGGAGTCTGCATGTCCTCCCTGTACACAAATGGGTTCACAGTGGGTTCTCCGGCTTTCTCCCACATTACAAAGACCTGCCGGTAATTACTTTAAAGACACTTGTGTATAAACTGTGTGGTGTTTGGCAGAAAAATACTCCAGTAGTGAGCTGTCTGGACTCCAAAATAAACAAAACAAAATCCATCCATTGGGGGGGGGGGGGGGTTCCCCATGCCCATTCAGGGGGGAACTTTTCGGGCGCTGCGCAGATACACCCAGTACAGGACGCCAATCTATCGCTGGAGACACACTCACTCACACAGACACACTCTATATGGGGCAATTTGGAGAATTGACCTTGATCCATGTTTTTGGACTGTGGGAGGAAACCCGGAGAACCCGGAGGAAACCCACACGCACAAGGGGAGAACATTGAAACTCCACCCAGATTGGGATTCGAACCAGGAATTCCTAGCACTGAGAGGAGAACATGCTAACCACTAAACCACCGTGCGGTCCATATATTTATATCTAAAAAGACAAAAAGTCAGTGTTTTTATCCTTTGCTTTAAGGTTTGAATGGTTTTGACAGCGTGTGGAAGGTCAGTGTTGGGGTTTTATGCTTTGATCTAAGGTTTGTTGGTTTAAATCCTAGGTTAATGTTGAGCAAAGCCCTTAACGCACATCTGTCAGAAAACATGTCGGTCGTTGGGCAGACAGGGCACCAATCCTTGGGCACGTACTCACTCGGTCGTAGGCTTGTGGTTAAGGAACTAGCCTTGCGTCCCCGATTCGATTCCTAGTCCAGCCAACCACTACGGCTGAATTGCCCTTAGGCAAGGCACCTACTCCCAATTGCTCCCCTGTCACCGTGTACGCCGCCCACTTCACACAAAGTGTGTGTGTTTGTGCCACACTACCAAACACAACTATACAAACACACAAACTTAAATCCAAACCAAACCTGGATCCCCAGGGCTGAGAGCTGAGATCTAATGGCATGGGTTCTATCTGAACCACAGTTCTGACAGGTCTATACTACCAGAGACCGTTTTAAAGGTTTTCTTCATTATTTATTCTTTATTTAGTCATTAAATCTCGGACAGAGCATAACCATGATCAGAGCGCCGATGTTCCTCTCACTGATCAACCCTAGAACCGACCGAAAGTCGTCCGTTCCTCACGTTCTAACTTTTTAAAATGTTGTTTCACCGAAACTGGAAAGAAAGCGTTAACAGAGGCGGCTGTTATTCCAGCCGATAATGGCCACGACTCCGGAACGGAGGCTCTGGCGACGTGGTCAGTTGTCATCGCGTACACTTCTGTTTGATGACCTTGCAGTCTGGTGTCACTCTGAGAAGTCAAGTTTCCAATTAAGGCCCAGCTTCCTCTCAGTTTTGTTTCTGCAGGTTCTGGGCTGCTTACTTGGGGAATAGTCTCTAAGCTTTTTATGGATGATGCCTGTGGTCAGGAACACACCAATTAAACAGACTTTACATGAAATATTTATTAGAACAGCAACACGAAGTCATTTATTCAACTCACACTAAAGGATCTTAAAGTTCTGAGCATGAGCATTGTTCATACACGAACAGAGAATGAAACCAACATATCTGGATGTACGTTTTAAAAAACTCTTGTGTGATGAGTAGAAGGCCTGATTGGTGGTTCTGTGCTGCCAATGCAAGCATTCTCGAGGGGCAAAAAGTCGCTGGTGGCAGAAATAGTGTGTGTTGTATTGAGTGACTGAGCACATGGCGAACTTTGGTAATGGTGGTAGCACCCCCGGTGATGTATATATGTGTATACATTTATATATATATATATATATATATATATATATATATATATATATATATATATAGGGCGACACAGTGGTTTAGTGCTTAGCACGTTCTCCTCTCAGCACTAGGGATTCCTTGTTTGAATCCCAATCTGTGTGGAGTTTCAATGTTCTCCCCGTGTCCGCATGGGGTTCCTCCGGGTTCTCCGGTTACCTCCCACAGTCCAAAAACATGGATCAATTGAGTTCTCCAAATTGCCCCATATAGACTGTGTGTGTGTGAGTGAGTGTGTGCCCAGCGATAGATTGGCGTCCTGTCCTGGGTGTATCTGCCCAGCGCCCGAAACGTTCTCCCCTGGATGGGCATGGGGAACCACCCCCCCCACACACACACACACAACCCTAGTAGAGGATAAAGCAGAAGATAATGGACGGATGGATGGATTTCCGTTTTCTAATATCTAATATTCTAAAATGTTCTCCCCTGGATGGGCATGGGGAACCCCCCCTCCTTCCCGCGAGAATTATATTATGTTTTTTAAATAGCCTGATCATATACAGAACCTGTATAATAGTGTAGTGTCCCACGCGGTTGACCCCGCCCAGCTGCTTAGTCCCGGTCCTCACAAGGCTTTCTCTTTTACAATTTGAAACCAAAACAAACTAAACGCTTTATAAACGCTACAAAGCGGATATCTTTTTTTTTTTCTTTTCTTTCCTCGTCATTTAAGATTATCTAACACTCAGGGTTCAAACCCGGTCGTGATGCGTCGAGGGGCTGAATTTACCCCTGACATTTTTTTAGTGTATGACTTCATTTCCTTAATTCAATCCTGTTTAATTTGCTGAAGTGAAATTGAATTGACCCGTGGCCTGAACGAGCGCCGGAGATTAGTTAGCAGAATTCTAATGATCCACTTAGTGTTTGTGGGGGGTTTTTTTCTGGAGGAATTCTCATCGGCGTAGCTAACAGGCCAGGCTTTCGGCAGGAGAACGAGACGCTGGTTTTCGACGGCGGGCGCGATTTGCATGCCGCAGTCGTTCTCTAGAACATTAAAGTCCATTGGAGAAATGTTTTGTCTTTGTAGGCGAGAAAACAGCGACTCGGCAGAACCTCAGCTTGTGGCCTAATAATATATATATTTTTTCCTCATCTGAATTTCTTTACCTGCTTAAAATCTGTTAGGATGGAGGTGATTGGGTAAGTATTGATCTGTGGGTTGTGGAAGAGGAAAGAATTAGAGAGGCCTGAGCCGCGGCGCTCGGCGGTATGGGTTCTAAAGGGTGCAATCTAATTTCTCAGGGCCAATTCCGGCAGTTAGTGGCGACCACAACTCTGCATTAGTGCGGTGTTCCAGCAGGCAGGTGGAGACCTGTATTTCATCAGTTTGATATCGCTGAATGAAGCCATAGATGGCGGCTTGGATGCTGATGGGATGCAGAGCGACGGCTCGCCTTCACGGCACCAACTGCAGTTTCATCTCGGAAGCAATTTCTTTCCTGTTCATGGTGAAAATAATTGTTTTGCGTCGTCTTTCGTTGTTTCATTCTTCCTCGCGCTTTTATTAAATCTCACGCCTTGCTGCTTTCTTTCCTTTCTGGCTTCCCAAAGGTCCAAATGTGCTTCGATCACTGCAACATCGCTTCATGAACGTTCTCCTCGGAAGAGATGCTGCTCAGCGCAACATCTTCAATGACTTCATGGATTTTGCACAGCTGTAGTGCATTGGCCTCTCGGCGCTGAGGATGCAGGTTTGAATCCCGAGTCACAGATGCCCCATTTACAGTGTTATTTGTAAAAAAGATTAAAGAATAAAGGATAAAAGTACTACTGCTAGCAATAATAATATGCACTTTAAAAAAATAAAATAAGTATAGTATATATATATATATATATATATATATATATATATATATATAATTCTATTGCATCTTATTCTTTTCATTCATTCATTATCTCCCGCTTTATCCTCTATTAGGGTCGCGGTGGGGTTCCCCATGCCCATCCAGGGGAGAACATCTCGGGCGCTGGGCAGATAGACCCAGGACAGGGCGCCAATCCATCGCTGGGCACACACTCACACAGACACACTCTATATGGGGCAATTTTGTAGAATTCAATTGACTTGATCCATGTTTTTGGACTGTGGGAGGAAACCGGAGAACCCGGAGGAAACCCACGCGGACACGGGGAGAACATGGAAACTCCACCCAGATGGGGATTCGAACCGGGAATTCCTAGTGCTGAGAGGAGAACATGCTAACCACTAAGCCACCGTGCCGCCCTTATTCTTTTGTTTAAAAAAAAAAAATATATATATATATATATATTGGAGGCACGGTGGCTTAGTGGTCAGCACATTTGCCTCTCGGCACTAGGGATTCCCGGTTCGAATCCCCATCTGGGTGGAGTTTCATGTTCTCCTCGTGTCCAAATGGGTTTTCCCAGTGTTCTATGGTTTCCTCCCACCATTTCTCATGGCGATGGTTACCGGCAATGAATTGGCTCCCTGTCCTGGGTGTATCTGCCCTGCAACCAAACGGTTTCCCATAAATGGGCACCCTAGTAGAGGATGAAGTGGAAGATAATGAGATGAGATTTATGGCTGATAGAAACTCTATCTCTGTGTGAATGACTGAGATGGGAGTGGCTATTGGATTTACATATGGCCCCGCCCCTAAAACCAGCATAATCTATCCTGAAACCCCCTTATTTAAACCATAGGTTCATAACTAGTAGTAGGCTTTCAGCTATGCAGCTTAATAACTGACCCAAAGCTAACAGTGGGGTTCCGTCCCTTTGGGAAGTTCAGGATCATATGATGGATTTGAGTATCGTGTTCTTTTAATTCTGGTTTATATTTGGAATTGCAGAATAAATTACCTCAATAAAGTGAAAGCAGTGATTGACATCAGCATCGACGAACTGAATCCCAATGGAGAACCTCATATTTCCACAAAAGGTAATGGAGCGTTCTGATTGGTGGATGATGGAAAGCCGATGATTCAGTGTTTGGCTCTGTTGAAGAATGTTATGCAGAGAACAACGCACATTTCCCAGAACGTAAAGATTCTGAAATAAATTATTGATGTAATGATCTGCTGATGAGGCGTTTTTTTAAAACTTCATGGTTCTAATCGTTAATTAGAGAAATGAAATGAACCTCATTAAAGCAACAAGCAACAGCACATTAATTACAACATAAGATACATGAAAATAATCTGTTCTCACACACATACACACACAACACACATCCAACGGAATGCAGCAACAGTGCACCCACACTCTCATGTTCCACACACACACACACACACACACACACACCTCAGTCTATTACATGAATTCTATTATTGATCTTAACCTGACGGCATCAGTTCTGCTGTTTCCCTTTCATCTTCCTCCTCAACCACACGATGACAGAATTCATAATCAGCTGCAGATAGAAATGTGAGTCTGTGTTTGTGTGTGTGTGTGTGTTTGTCTGAGTATGTGTGTGTGTATATTTGTGTTGAGTATATGTACGTGTATGTATATGTAACTCTGGTGACTCTGTGTGTGTCTGAGTATATGTGTGTGTATATATGTATGTTTGCGTGTGTGTGTGTTTCTTGAGTATTTGTGTATATGTATGTTTGTGTGTATGTCTGTCTGTCTGTGTATATATGTATGTGTGTGTGTCTGAGTATATGTGAGTATGTGTGTGTGTGTCCGAGTATATGTGTGTGTATATGTGTGTGTCTGGGTATATGTGTATGCGTGTGTGTGTGTGTGGGTGTGTGTAATACAGTATTTATTAAGTGTATAGTTATTTATCCAGCAGCATTTAATCCTCCCAGTCGTTTACTTTGTTCACTGAATAAAAAGTTGGTGAGGCTCCTGGTCCCATTTCTGGTCCTGTCCTGCTCCTGCTCCTGATCTGCTTCCCCCTTGTTTTGCTCCTGGTCCTCCTGGTCCTGGTCCTCCTCATCTTGCTCCTGGTTCTGGTTCTCCCCATGGTTCTGCTCCTGGTCCTGCTGCTCCTGCTCCTCTGGATGCCATAGCTTCTCCACAATGTGTAAATATAAAACCTTATACTTAATGTCGTTGAATCTCTGCCTCTGAATAATCCCGAGGTCCAAACCCCTCACACTGCGAAAGACATTTATAAATGATGATTAAACTCTCTCACATTCTATTCTTCATTTCTCTGCTCCTTAAATTCGCCTCCGGGACCCTGAAGCTGTCTTTTACTAAAAGGACCATTTGCGGTTTTCGGCGCCGTCACGCTGATGTGTCATCAAGAGACAATGAGGAATGGAGATGGACTGCTGCTCGTTGTCATTACGAACCGGTCCTCACCGGCACATCGCATCCACCCGTCTAATTTCCGCATACAATGTGATCAAAAAGCTGCAGGTCTGCCGGAACTGGGTCACTGTGTAGCTTCTGGCGCGGTGACTTGGTAACGCGGGCGCTGCGTTGCTGTGAACGTGGCATAGGTGCTCAGCGAATCAGAACGAATGGAGTTTGTAATTCATGGCCTTTATGTGGATAACCGTGTGGACGTTCTGAGTCATATCTATTCTTACAGGAACACAGAGCGCAGTCCAAGCCTCGGGCGGACGCGCAGTTCACATCCAGTGATAGTGATGTTAATTAATACCATTTGTTTAATCGCGTGTCAAGTCAGCATTATGACGTTGGGTCACTTTGTTGGCCGAGCAGTTTCATTTAACTGGACATTAATTATTTTAAAATACGAATCAGGACTTGGGGCGGCACGGTGTCTTAGTGGTTTGGCACGTTCTCCTCTCAGCGCTAGGGATTCCCGGTTCGATTCCCATCTGGGTGGAGTTTCTATGTCCTCCCCGTGTCCGCGTGGGTTTCCTCCGGGTTCTCCGGTTTCCTCCCACAGTCCAAAAACATGGATCAAGTCAATTGAGTTCTCCAAATTGCCCCATATAGTGTGTGTGTGTGTATGTGTGTGAGTGAGTGTGTGCCCAGCGATGGATTGGCGCCATGTCCTGGGTCTATCTGCCCAGCGCCCGAAACGTTCTCCCCTGCATGGGCATGGGGAACCCCACCGCGACCCTAATAGAGGATAAAGCGGAAGATAATGAATGAATGAATGATACACAACCTCGAGTGTCTTGTTGCTTTTATAAAACGGTTACGAACACACTATATTAAAAAAAACAAGGTTTGATTCATCCATCCATCCATTATCTTCCCCTTTATCCTGTAATAGGCTCACAGGGGGGTTCCCCATGGGTTTGGTCTTCCGTGACGTAATCCGGGCGTTTTTAAATTCATTGCCTTGTTTATGGGTTCGCATTGGCTGCTTTGCTGGACTTGCGCTTTCATTCATTCATTCATTCATTATCTTTCGCTTTATCCTCTATTAGGGTCGGGGGGGGGGGTTCCCCATGCCCATCCTGGGGAGAACGTTTCGGGCGCTGGGCAGATACACCCAGGTCAGGGGGGCAATCTATCGCTGGGCACACAGACACCCACACAAACACACTCTATATGAGAACTCAATTGACTTGATCCATGTTTTTGGACTGTGGGAGAAACTGGAGAACCCGGAGGAAACCCATGCGGACACGGGCAGAACATGGAAACTCCACCCAGATGGGAATTCGAACCGGGAATCCCTAGTGCTGAGAGGAGAACATGCTAACCACTCAGCCACCGTGCTGCCCTGGACTCGCGGTTCGATAACCCAAACCATTAAACACTCAGCTATCACACCGTGGCACTTACAGCTATTCTACGTGAAAAATACGTCTCGGCCAACCCACCCCGCCCTTACAATTACCAACAGTCGCCGGTGAGGTATTCACACGGACCTTCGCCGTCCCAGTCCTTGTGCAGAAGGAGTCATCAGACGGTCATGATCTGAAAACGTGCTCCTTCACCGCTGAGTATTTAGCTGTAGCCGAAGGGCAGGATGATTTATACGGGTAACATCCCGCCAAAAGCCCGTGAGGAATATCTCGCCCATACTCATCATCCAGGAACCGAGCCAAAAGCAATCCGTCTGAAACTTCAGCCATGTTCCGGAGTTACAGCGAAGGGGAAGATCACCTGAAGCAAAGCAAGACATAAACCAAGAGTTTGACACGGTGACCTTTAGATAATGGAGCACTATATCACGCCGGGTCGTAAGCCGAGGAGGCAAAGATAAACACAGAGAACACATGCAAATTGGAGGGGGGGGGGCAGAATTACCATTAAATGACTGATGTTCGAAAGTTTGGGTTCTGTCATTTTAAGTAGGTTCTTATTCCGTTGTAGGAGTCGCTGAGAAGAGACTACAGATTTTTTGCTGAAGGAGGGAAAGTCGAGGACGGAACCGTGAGAGACATCGTCAGGTGAGAACGTTAATCGACTATGACTTTGTCTTTCACACATGAGAGGTCCGTGGCCGTCAGTTGGACTCAAGAATAAACATCGCAATGTGTTGATCTTCATCATGTTGTGATCTCAACCTGATAAACCCCACTCAAGATGTTCCACAGATGTTCCACAGATGTTCCACAGATGTTCCAAAGATGTTCCAAAGATGTTTCAAAGATGTTTCAAAGATGTTTCAAAGATGTTTCAAAGATGTTCCAAAGATGTTTCAAAGATGTTTCAAAGATGTTCCAAAGATGTTTCAAAGATGTTCCAAAGATGTTTCAAAGATGTTTCAAAGATGTTTCAAAGATGTTCCAAAGATGTTTCAAAGATGTTCCAAAGATGTTCCAAAGATGTTTCAAAGATGTTCCAAAGATGTTTCAAAGATGTTCCAAAGATGTTCCAAAGATGTTTCAAAGATGTTCCAAAGATGTTTCAAAGATGTTTCAAAGATGTTCCAAAGATGTTTCAAAGATGTTTCAAAGATGTTCCAAAGATGTTTCAAAGATGTTCCAAAGATGTTCCAAAGATGTTTCAAAGATGTTCCAAAGATGCAAATCACCCATTAGTAGACAAGACACCAAAATCATGACCTGATGAGACCAAGATGAACCTGATATCCCCTTAAAGTGAGGAAACAACACAGATCACTAAGTTAAGATGGAATCTGAAGTGAAAGCTGAAGTGCTGTGTCATCATCTGATCATCAGCTGATCACATTTTGTTTTTACAGTTTTTCCACAATGTATACACACAAAATGTGGAACTATGCACACAAATCCAAAAACATGAAGATCATGTGTCAACATTGTGACCCCAAACTGCTGAACTCCAAGCACAATTCCATATGTTTTCACTCGAATAGCAATCGAAATCGCAGCTTTGCAAATCACTAAACACAAATAGCATCGTTTAGTAAACCTTGGTCACCTAAGAATCATTCATTCATTCATTATCTCCCGCTTATCCTCTATTAGGGTCGTGGTGGGGTTCCCCATGCCCATCCAGGGGAGAACATCTCGGGCGCTGGGCAGATAGACCCAGGACAGGGCGCCAATCCATCGCTGGGCACACACTCACTCACACAGACACACTCTATATGGGGCAATTTGGAGAATTCAATTGACTTGATCCATGTTTTTGGACTGTGGGAGGAAACTGGAGAACCCGGAGGAAACCCCAGGGACACAGGGAGAACATGGAAACTCCACCCTGATTGGGATTCGAACCGGGAATCCCTAGAGCTGAGAGGCAAACGTGCTGAACACTAAGCCAACGTGCCGCCCACCTAATTACCAAATAGTCTCACACAAGTTGCACAATCACACACACAGACATTGAGGACATTAAGAGGGTGTGTCCAAACATCCCAGTGGTACTGTGTGTGTGTGTGTGTGTGTGTGTGTGTGTGTGTGTGTGTGTGTGTCCCATTACCAAATATTACAGCCGTGTGTATTTGCTCCGTCAGGCCCCGGCTGGTTCGCCCCTGCTTTTTGACCCCATTTATTTTTGTTAAACTCTGAAATGATGTTTTTTTTTAAAGCCCTGATCGCGCTCGGCTTCCCGGAGCTCTGACTGACGTTAAGTGAGCACAGAATCCAGAGGGCAGCTCGGGGGCATTAATCCCCCCCCCACCCGCCGCTCGGTTTCGAACCTTCACAAACGGCGGGCTCTGTGATTGAAAGCCTGACTGGGTTAATACGCCCCCCCCACCCGCACCGCGTCTCGAACCGTCACTCCTGAATACGCCGCCATAATTAATCGCCTCCCCAGCTTTGTCTGCCAGGTCCGGAGATCCCGGCGCGAGGACGAGGCGCTTACGGGTCGGGCCGCCGGGGAGGAGTGTCGCCAGTGAAAGGGAGAGCGGATAACGGGCTTCCATTGTCCCCGCATTAGAAATGACTTTAATTACGGCGTGTAATTTCGGGATAATCTGTAAGATTGGGAGAGATAATGGGCCGAACGTAACAACCGCCTGACGCTCTGAACTTCCAGGAACGAGTTCAGATCAGCCGATTGTCAGAAACGAGGGGTGCTCTAATAAACTGGGCTCGGGGCCCACCTCGTGGGTTGGGGGGGGGGGGGGGTTCTATACAGATCGACTGTACAGTGGAAAGCTTGCAGTCATGCCTCATTAGAAACTTAAAACAGATATGTTTAATTGGCGGCGGCACGGTGGCTTAGTGGTTGGCATGTTCTCCTCTCAGCGCTGGAGATTCCCGGTTCAAATCCCAATCTGGGTGGAGGTTCCGTGTTCTCCCTGTGTCCGCGTGGGCTTCCTCCGGGTTCTCCGGTTTCCTCCCACAGTCCAAAAACATGGATCAAGTCAATTGAGTTTTCCAAAATTGCCCCATATAGAGTGTGTCTGTGTGAGTGAGTGTGTGCCCAGTGATAGATTGGCACCCTGTCCTGGGTGTGTCTGCCCAGCGCCCGAAACGTTCTCCCCTGGATGGGCATGGGGAACCCCCCCCCCCCCCCGCGACACCATCCGCAGTTCATCTGCAATTTGTTTCTCTATATACGCTATGCTGTTCTTATGCTACTTCATAGATTTTTTTAATCTATAGATTAGGTGGCTTAGTGGTTAGCATGTTCTCCTCTCAGCACTAGGGATTCCCAGTTCAAACTCTGGGTGGAGTTTCCATGTTCTCCCCGTGTCCGCGTGGGTTTCCTCCGGGTTCTCAGGTCCCACAGTCCAAAAACATGGATCAAGGTCAATTGAATGCTCCAAATTGCCCTATAGAGAGTGTGTCTATGTGAGTGAGTGTGTGCCCAGTGATAGATTGGTGTCCTGTCCTGGGTGTATCTGCCCAGCGCCCGAAACGTTCTCCCCCCGTGACCCTAGTAGACAATAAAGCAGAAGATAATGGATGGATAAATTGCCCATTTTCTACTTCACAAGCAGAATGAATTTAAAGTAATTTAACACGATATAGAGATGGCTTTGAACATTTTTTTTTTTATATTTTGCTTGTTCTTTCTCTCTAGGATCTTGTTCGTTAGCCTCATGCTTTTTTTTTATAGTTCTTAGTCATGGGTTCTGGTAACAGGACGTTGCTTCATTGTGCCAATGCTTTCTGAAGAGGGTCGAAATGACCCCTCAGCATTTTCACCACCCCTTGGTCTCTGTGACATTTCATTTCCTTTGCTGTGTTCCGTATATTTAACATTACGGGGATTGATTGGTGGATGGGCGCAGTGGTGGAGCACCTGAGCTCAAGCGCTGACTGTGCACTCTGGTTCTGACCAGGCCGGACTGATGTGGTAAAGAGGTGTGGTAGGCCACCCAAATTTAGAGGTTGAGCTTATCCTGGAGTCCAAATGAGCACCCAACATTTCGGGTGCTGGGCAGGTACACCCAAGGAAGGAAGCCAATCTGTGGGAACACTCACACAGGCAGACACAATTTAGATCGGGGCAATTTACAGCAGCCAATTTACCTTGAATCCATGTTTTTGGACTGAGGGAGGAAACCGGGCAACCATAAACTCAATATTAAAATTGGCTTTATTTATATTCATTATATCTGACACAACTGGCATTTTGGGTACAATATCATCACAAGGCACCTGATGGATCCAATTAGACATCCATCCATCCATCCATTATCTTCCACTTTATCCTGTATTGGAG
>JAFMOD010000114.1:3917687-3943450 GCA_019802435.1 Corydoras maculifer
ATATATATATATATATATATATATATATATATATATATATATATATACAGTATATACAGCAGTTTATCTTTGCTTTCCAAGTATAAACTGCTGCAGCCACCACAAAAAAACGTTTTGGGGGGAGACCGAGGTTCGCTTGGTTCTCATAATTAAGCGTCTTCCCTCCTCCACAGGCCCCAACTCATTATTTTTGTTCTAATAGGCTGGACTGATCATACAGTCCTCAGCCTTATCATTAAAACCATTGTGAGCCCAGCGTATTCCTTTTCCTCTGGTTCTCTCTCATTAACTGATGAAAGGCAGACCGGTGCTGACCGAAGACCCGGGGGTGAGTCTGCCTGCACACGGCCGGCTCTCCGGCGCCGCTCTCCAGCCGTACGTCTCATTATCTCCCCGTGGAGAACGGACGCACGGCGCTGGCTTTTGGGCTCACTTTAGCAAACAGGACGCCGGTAACTGGTGTGAGTAATGTTATTATTACGTTATCATATGCTAATAAGCATGGGGAAAGTTCTGGAAACTGAGGACACGTCAGTGGTGGGAAGGTGGGGGGAACTAATCAGTCCCATGAGCAAAGGCATCGACCCTTATTGGTCCAGGGGAGCCTGTGACCCTGTATTCTAACCCCAAACATCTCTGACCAAATGGAGTAATCCTGTGGATTAAGATTGTTGTTTGCATGGTAATCCAAAAAAAACGTCCCTCTGTGAACCGATGGTATTAACCTGTCCATGGTGTCATTGTTTATATATGTGTATATGTGGCCGGAGTTTTCATGTCCTCCCCGTGTCCGCGTGGGCTTCCTCCGGGTTCTCCGGTTTCCTCCCACAGTCCAAAAAACACATCCCTCTGTGAACCGCTGGTATTGACCTGTCCATGGTGTCATTGTTTATATATGTGTATATGTGGCCGGAGTTTTCATGTCCTCCCCGTGTCTGCGTGGGCTTCCTCCGGGTTTTCCGGTTTCCTCCCAATGTCCGAAAACATGGATCAAGGTCAATTAAATCCCCAAATTGGGATAAAGTCTGTGTGAGTGTGTGCCCAGTGATAGATTGGCGTCCAGTCCTGGGTGTATCTGTCCAGCGCCCGAAACCTTCTCCCTTGGATGGGCATGGGGATCCCCCCCCCCCCCGCGACCCTAATAGAGGATAAAGTGGAAGATAATGGATGGATATGTTTGTAGTGTTTATAGGTTAAATTGTGTGGGTGTGACCCAGGAGTTCCCCACCTTTTCCCTAGCCCCCCCTTGTGGCCCAGAATGGAGTCTGTATAGATATTTTGAAACTCTGCCTGATGCAGTGGATCATTGTGAAGTCATGTCCTCGGGTTCAAAGCGCTTATATTCCATCCTGCTCCGTCCTGTAATCCAAGACCTGCGTGTTCTTCACTTTTCAATATCTATTACTTCACAACATCTCACTCGTTCGTTTTTTGGAGGATTTTCTTCCCAGAGGGCTCTGTTTTGAAGGTGGGCGACTCGGCTATAAAGCGTACAGCAATTTGCAGCAGGGATGAGGTGTGGTGTGTAATAACAGCTCAATATCGCAGAGCTATAATATTCTGCCACGGCGGAACGTTTTAAATAGAACGTTGGGAAGATGAGACTGAGGGAGATGGAGATGTGCAGAGGAGGGACGAGGGTTATAACAGCAGCAGACCGCTGGACAAAGACGAGGTTTATGGATGTTCTAAGCGATGGACATGAGCTTGTTGGTGGGATCAATTTCTGATTTGATTCCTTAGGACGGGTGGTGTAGTGGTTTGGCATGTTCTCCTCTCATCGCTAGGGATTTCCCGTATCGAATCCCAATCTGTGGAGTTTCCATGTTCTCCCCGTGTCCCCGTGGGTTTCCTCCGCGTTCTCCGGTTTTCTCCCACAGTCCAAAAACATGGATTAAGGTTAATTGAATTCTCCAAATTGCCCCATGTAGAGTGTGTCAGCGCTGGGGATCGATCCAGGTTCAAATCCTGATCTGGCTGGAGTTTCCATGTTCTCCCCGTGTCCCCGTGGGTTTCCTCCCACAGTCCAAAAACATGGATCAAGGTCAATTGAGTTCTCCAAATTGCCCCATATAGAGTGTGTCTGTGTGAGGGAGTGTGTACCCAGCGATAGATTTGCGCCCTGTCCTGGGTGTATCTGCCCAGCGCCCAAAACGTTCTCCCCTGGATGGGCATGGGGAACCCCCCCCACACACACACACACACAACCCTAGTAGAGGATAAAGCAGAAGATAATGGACAGATGGATTTCCGTGTTCTAATATTTTGACGTAAAGCCGTCAGGCCTCCATTACAGGTTCATCTGATACGAGATGATCTGAGAGGAACATATTTCTTTGAGGAGAATGAAACCCAACGCAGAACGCTGAATCATTCTCACCCTTTAGAGCCGGAGACCAAACCAAACGCTGGAGCGTAATGCGATGTCCCCGCGCCATCACACCAATCAACCTTCAGCAGAGTGGACTGAACTGTGGCATAAACGTTCTCTTATGCTCTTTTCATAACTCTTAAGTGCTCGCGGAACGCAGGAGCCTCTGGAGTGTATTCAGGCATCACTTCAAGGCTGCGAGAGCTTCTTCAAAAGCGATGGTATCAAAGTTAAGAGCGTATAAACGATGTTGCAGCAGAACGCCGTACTCATCGCTGGTTATTCATCACGTCGTTTTGTTCTCCTAAATATCAGCGGGTGCAGACATGTAGAGCCACGCTCCCCGGTGTTCGCTAAAGGTCACAGAATGGCAAAAAACTCTGCTGGGGGATTTTTTTTTTTTTTTTTTACCCTCTGCACAGACGCTCACCAGTTACCCCGTTTTTTTCCCAATGGCGTTTGGCCGATGCCACGCGTCGGGGTTATGTGCCAGCTCTAAACGCCCTCCTGTTGCCCTGTAGTGACCCCTTTAGAAAATAAAGTTTTGGGATGAAACCCAAATTTATATCAATCAGTGCGACGTGAATACCAATCAGTTATGTTCTGAAGCCCAACATCGGATAAATGACTGTGTTTCAATTCGGGCTCGATTAATCCAAGCTAATTCAATCCCAAGAGCATTATATATTTATTTACCGGGATTTCTATCCCACAGATGGACCGCGAAACGCAGACAGTATGAGAACCGTACTGACGGATTGCTTTGTATTACGCTCATTTCATTTTAATGAGGCTTCTTCTGGGAAGCATCGCTTGTGGGTTCAACCATCGTCTCCACCAGGTGGCACCGTGCCAACGATGCAGAACCGGGTCTGTGGGTGGAGAGTATGAACAGAGACAAGGATCTTTGTCTGGATGGCGTTTTCATGTTCTCCCCATGTCCGCATAGGTTTCCAATGGGCTCTTCGGTTTTGTCCCACAGTTCAAAAACATGGATTCAAGGTGAACTGGCTGCTCTATATTGTAGTATCTAAATTGCCCCATACATAGTGTGTGTGTGTCTTTGTGAGTGCCCAACAACGCCTGAAACGTTCCCCTCTGGGTGGTCATAGGGAACCCCCACCGCGACAGCAGGGGTATGGATTAAGCGAAAGATAATGGATGGACCGTTCCGGTCTTTAAATCTGATTGGCTGAGCTGTTTGTCCAGCCGTGACATCATCGACAATACAATTTACATTCGTATCAGTGCGTGATATACAATACAATATGTTAAATGATGAAATACAGATTAATATAAACATATTCCCGATCAGCACTAAATCTGTTATAGTTGTTGTTTATGAATGGTGTTCAGTAATTTGGCCACTAGAGGGCAGTTTTTTGATTGAATGAATGCTTTTATGAATCAAACCTTGTTTTCTTCGTTATAGTGTGTTTGTAATCCATTCATCCATTATATTCCGCTTTATCCTCTAGTAGGGTCGCGGGGGGGGGGGGGTTTCGGGCGCTGGGCAGATACACCCAGGACAGGACGCCAGGACTTGATCCATGTTTTTGGACTGTGGGAGAAAACCAGATAACCCGGAGGAAACCCACACAGACACAGGGAGAACAAGGGAACTCCACCCAGTTCAAGATTCGAAGCGGGAATCCCCAGCGCTGAGAGGAGAACATGCCAACCATGTTGTAATTGTTTTTTTTTTTTAAAGCAATAGGGGACAGCGGGGCTTTTGCGTCGTGCTAATACCCCCTCTTTCCTCTGATTTATTCACAATAATGCATACCCCTCGTGCTTTATTGCTTTTTTTATTATGATGCTCCTCCTGGGCTTAGTGGTTTAGCACGTTCTCCTCTCAGCACTAGGGATTCCCGGTTCGAATCCCCATCTGGATGGAGTTTCCATGTTCTCCCCGTGTCAGCGTGGGTTTCCTCCGGGTTCTCCGGTTTCCTCCCACAGTCCAAAAACATGGATCAGGTCAATTGAGTTCTCCAAATTGCCCCATGTAGAGTGTGTTTGTGTGAGTGAGTGTGTGTCCAGCGATAGATTGGCGCCGTGTCCTGGGTGTATCTGCCCAGCGCCCGAAACGTTCTCCCCTGGATGGGCATGGGGAACCCCCTCCGTGACCCTAATATAGGATAAAGCGGAAGATAATGGATGGATGGATGAAGGATGCTTCTCCTTTCAGCAGATTTAAAGCTTCTGAAGGCTCTGCAGGGTTATCCCTCTGACTGGCGCGTGTTGTCAGTTCGGAACGCGTCTGAATTTCCACCCCGTATTGACGGAGCACCTTGTCAGCACGTTGAGTGTCGGGATCCCAGAGAAGCCCTTACACCTTCGTCACATCAATCACCGGGCATCGTGAGCGGAGGATCCTGCCCGCTTGCCGTCTGCCCGCGGGGTCCCTCTGGTTTTTGCTCGTGTCTTTCAGTTTATTTTTCGAGATTCGAGAAAAGCGAGGCTTTATTGCAGGGGTGAAGAGGGACTGGAAACCTTCATCATCCTCCATCTCCAGAAACATCCAGCCTTTAAATAAAGGCATGATGAACCGCGAGTCAGCTCGAAATAGACAGTTTCAGCGGAATGGGGCGGACCCACCCGGCCAGCCTCTCATTTACAGCCTCCAGAACCCTTACTGTTTCAGGAGGTCTGTGTGTGTGAGGGGACTGAGTCCAGATCTGATCATTTGATCAGACGCTGCTGCTGAATAATCAGACTGCAATTCATTTAAATAGTAAAAAAAAAACATCCATCCATCCATTATCATCCGCTTTATCCTCTATTAGGGTCACAGGGAGGGGGGTTCCCCATGCCCATCCAGGGGAGAACGTTTCGGGCGCTGGGCAGATAGACCCAGGACAGGACGCCAATCCATCACTGGACACACACTCACTCGCACAAACACAGATGAGGCAATTTGGAGAATTAATTTGACCTTGATCCATGTTTTTGGACTGTGGGACGAAAAGGCAGAACCCGGAGGAAACCCACGTGGACACAGGGAGAACATGGAAACCTCACCCAGATTAGGATTCGAAGCTGTAATCCCCAGCGCTGAGAGGAGAACATGCTAAACACTAAGCCACCATGCCGCCCTGATTTATTTAGTTGGGTTTAAATATCCATCCATCCAACATCTTTCGCTTCATCCTCTATTAGGGTCGCGGTGGGGGTCCCCATGCCCATCCAGGGAAGAACGTTTCGGGCGCTGGGCAGATAGACCCAGAACAGGGCGCAAATCCAATGCCGGGCACACACTCACACACACACACACACACACACACTCCATATGGGGCAATTTGAAGAATTCAAAGCCATGTTTTTGGGCTGTGGGAGGAAACCGGAGAACCCGGAGGAAACCCACACGGACACGGGGAGATCATGGAAACTCCACCCAGATTGGGATTCAAACCGGGAATCCCTAGTGCTGAGAGGAGAACATGCTAAACACTAAACCACCTTGCCGCCTCTATATATATATATATATGTATATGTATATATAGACTCTATAGGACCCTGCGGAAGTTTATATACTCTTTACAACCACTAATAATCGTCTGTATTTTAACAATCTTTAGCGAAGCGTCAACCCTACACCCTGCGCTTTGATTTGGGGCGTGTAAGTGCGTCCTTGCTCTCATTTCCAGCTTGGGTTGACTCGATTACCAGGACAGTTGATGTACTTACTCTTCAGGACCCTGCAGAGGTTTATTTACTTCTTACAAACACAAAAAAGTGGCATGATTTCAGCAATCATTAGTGATTCGTGGGTGTGTTTTGGGCGTCACATGCTTGCTATAAACCAATCAGCGTGTTACTTCTTCTTCCCTTAAGGAAAATCTGGTGCGGTCTGACTTTGGCGGATTAGTTTTTCAAAGCAAGTGCGAGCGATTGTGCGCAAATGAACGTTTGCGCACAACCTCGGGCCAAGCAGCGGAAAAATTCTAAATCAGCATCTCTACATGTAAAGCAGCCACTTCATTCCAGAGAGAGCTCTTCATTCTTCATAATATGACTCTGATGAGCACTTCAACCAAATCATCATCATTATTATTATTATTATTCTCTAGGAATAGCGTGGAAAATACAAACGCTGTTGGACGTCAGTGTCCTTGTTCTGTAGGACAAAAAGCTAATGCTATTAACTCCAGAGTCATTCAAAAAAAAAAAAATTAATTCTGATACAGGTTCTAACTGAAAAGATCATCCATCCATTATCTTCCGCTTTATCCTCTACTAGGGTCGTGGGGGGTGGGGGGGTGGTTCCCCATGCCCATCCAGGGGAGAACATTTTGGGCGCTGGGCAGATACACCCAGAACAGGGCGCCAATCTATCACTGGGCACACACTCACTCATAAACACACACACACTATATAGGTGCAATTGAAATTTAGAACCTGTTGACCTCGATTCCATGTGTTGTGGACTGTGGGAGGAAACTGGAGAACCCGGAGGAAACCCACGCACCTCAGCCATAGGTCTTGGTGGGACCAGGAATCAAGCCGGTTGCAAGGCTGCTTCCTTAAACACAAGCCTACGACTGCCCCACTGCCCCACAGCATGAGGTTCCTGGATTTGATCCCTCAGGTGGGTGAACAGAGGTTCTCCAGTGCACAGTGGTTTTGGTGTTGGGTTTGCACTCTGCAGGTTGGGGGGTTTAATCCGCCGATGAGGTCTGACCCCACGCTTTGACCTCAATATGTGTCATTGGCTTTGGATTAGAGTCCACAGAACGACATCCTCCACCGCGGGCTTCCTCCCACAATCCAAAGACCTGCTGGTGGCTGGGTCGAAGATCCTAAAACGCCGCATGTTTAATGACATGATATGAGGATTAAGAAAAATCCCAGTAACCTTCCTTTGGGGCAGCACTGTGGTGCAATGTTTGGCATGTTCTCCTGCTGAATCTCCTGAATCCCGATCTGGGTGGAGTTTCCATCTTCTCCCTACGCCCATGTGGGTTTTCTTTTGGTTCTCCTGTTTCCATCTTCAGTCCAAAAACATGGGGTCATGGTGAATTGGCTAATCTAAATTGCCCCATATAGAGTCTGTCTGTATGAGTGGGTGTGTGCCCAGTGATGGATTGGTGACCTGTCCTGGGTGTACCTGCCCAGCGCCCGAAACGTTCTCCCTTGGATGGGCATGGGGAACCCCTGAGACCCTATAGAAGATGGATGGATAGATGGATGGATGTTGGAATGGCATGGGAACCCTCATGGGAACAAGCAGAAGATAATGAGATGAGAACCTTCCTTCAGACTCGTCCAGCGATGCTCTGAATCGGGCTTTGGAACCGCCACTTGATTCTTTCACACAGTCCCCCGGTCCGACTCACAGTATCACTTTCTTATATGTCGGTGGTGAGTGTTTCAATAGAATAAAACACCTCGGTGCTATTTTGCGGCGGAGCCCCCTAACGCGTTCTGCTATTTTTTCCCCCTCAGCGGCCACCTGATGCTCCTCTTTTCATCGCTTGCCCATTCTCCCATGATGAATGTGACTTTTTGGTGTGTCCATGGTAACTGAAGACTCTCTTTTGCCTCGGTGCTGGAGCTCATTCAGACGCCCGCAGCTCCGCGTCCCGCTGAGATGTCTCTGGGTTGTAAAGATGGCTCGTCGAAAAACGGCCAAACTGCGAGGCACCGCAAAGTTGTAACGCAATACGCCGCTCGCACCGCTTTAAACGGCAATTATGCACTTAATGAGAAGTGCCGGGAAAGGCTTTAATCATCTTTATCGGCGGATCAGTGCACAAAACAAGGTCGTGCTTTCGCATGGCGCCACGCTGCACCTCCATTATCGTCTGATCTCAGCCTTTGTTCTTTTACTTCTTCATCCTGATGCTTTTACATAATGATGCAGCGATGCATCGCCTCGCCGTCAGCCTCCGCGCAGAGATGAATATGAACGATGCTTTATGTGAGACACCTGACTCCACCTCGCAGCTGGAGAGCCCTGCAGTACCTGTGAGAACCCTACACACGTGACCTGAGGTGCAAATTTAACAAGTCTGATTTATTTAGTTGGGTTTAAATATCCAGCCATTCATTATCTTCCGCTTTATCCTCTACTAGGGTCATGGGGGGGAGGGGGGGGGTTCCTCATGCCCATCCAGGGGAGCACGTTTCGGGCACTGGGCAGATACACCCAGAACAGGGCACAAATCCAATGCTGGGCACTCACTCACACACACACACACAGACACACTCTATATGGGGCAATTTGGAGAATTAATTTGACCTTGATCCATGTTTTTGGACTGTGGGACGAAAAGGCAGAACCCGGAGGAAACCCACGTGGACACAGGGAGAACATGGAAACCTCACCCAGATTAGGATTCGAAGCTGTAATCCCCAGCGCTGAGAGGAGAACATGCTAAACACTAAGCCACCGTGCTGCCCTGATTTATTTAGTTGGGTTTAAATATCCATCCATCCATCCAACATCTTTCGCTTCATCCTCTACTAGGGTCGCGGGGGGTTCCCCATGCCCATCCAGGGAGAACATTTTGGGCACTGGGCAAATACACCCAGAACAGGGCGCAAATCCAATGCCGGGCACACACTCACACACACACACACACTCCATATGGGGCAATTTGAAGAATTCAATTGACCTTGAGCCATGTTTTTGGGCTGTGGGAGGAAACCGGAGAACCCGGAGGAAACCCACGTGGACACGGGGAGAACATGGAAACCCCACCCAAATTGGGATTTGAACCGGGGGAATCCCCAGCGCTGAGAGGAGAACATGCTAACCACTAATCCACCGTGCCGCCCCTGGGTTTAAATCTGAATCCATTATTGAATTATCATACAAGTCTTCAGTAGAAGGTGCAGGATGGTGTTCGGGGCGTAGGCTTGTAGTCCCCGGTTCGATTCCAGGTCCCACCTAATACTATAACTAAAGTACCCTTGGGCAAGGCAGCTAACCCTGATTGCTCCCCAAGCGCCGTGTACAACCCAGCCACCAGCAGGTCTTTGGATTGTGGGAGGAAGCCCGCGGTGGAGGATGTCGTTCTGTGGACTCTAATCCAAAGCCAATGACACATATTGAGGTCAAAGCGTGGGGTCAGACCTCATCGGCGGATTAAACGCCCCAACCTTCAGAGTGCAAACCCAACACCAAAACCACTGTGCACTGGAGAAGCCGCTTTACGACGATACAGGAGCTTTATAAAATCCCGTTCGAAGTTGCCCCCTTCCCTTAAGCACATAAAAAAACCCAACCTTCTGAAAGGGCTTTCATTTAACAAGGTTTTGGTCTCGCTTTTAGATTCTCTTGGTCTCTTGGTGATGAGGTTATAATGTGAGGACCGGTGAAGTTCCATGTAATTTTCCACATTTCCCTGTTAGAGATTGGGGGGGGGGGGGACTTTTTCAGGCACTGGGCAGTTACACCAGGGACAGGGTCCCGATCCATTGCTGGGCACATTTGTGCAAACACTATATATCGGGGAAATTCAGATAGGGACGATTAAGAGCAGGGGGGGGGGGGGGGGGGGGGGGGGGGGGGGGGGGGGGGGGGGGGGGGGGGGGGGGGGGGGGGGGGGGGGGGGGGGGGGGGGGGGGGGGGGGGGGGGGGGGAGAAACGCCTCAGCATGCTTCCTCAGTACCGGGATAAGCCCGACAGCAGACAGCAGAGGGAAATAACCTTTTCTAAAAGTCATGAATACATTTCTGACCAGCATGGTGAGTTCAGAATCAGAACACACTTCCAAAAAAAATAAATTAAATAATAATAAAATGAAATCCATCACAGGAAGTCCACGTCTTCCTCTCTGAATAATGAGCACTGACCTGCGGCCGACTTGTCTCTTCTGAAGAGCACTTTTATATTTAAATGTGTTTTCTTGCTGGGCTCGGACTCAATCTATCCAACAGTGACAGAAACTCATTGCAGTAAGAAGAAATGACATGATGCCTCGTCTGGGCCCAGGGGCATTTTTAGGGTTTAGAAACATCAGGGGTTTTAGCCCAGATCCCTTATTCCCCCTCTGTCCTCTTTAAAAATTGCCCTTTCATGAGTGTATTTATCCATTTTTCAAACTGTTGTTACATTCATTTTCTTTCATCATTTATAAGTTATTCATTCATTCATTATCTTCTGCTTTATCCTCTATTAGAGTTGCGGGGGGGGGGGGGGGTTCCCCATGCCCATCCAGGGGAGAACGTTTTGGGCGCTGGGCAGATACATCCAGGACAGGGCGCCAATCCATCGCTGGGCACACACTCACTCACACACACACACACACACTCTATATGGGGCAATTTGGAGAACTCAATTGACTTGATCCATGTTTTTGGACTGTGAGAGGAAACCGGAGAACTCGGAGGAAGCCCATGTGGACACGGCAAGAACCCAGGAAGATAACGTCCTGGGTGTATCTGCCCAGCGCCCGAAACAGTCTCCCCTGGATGGGCATGGGAAACCACCGGGCAGTCCATGTCCCAAGACACCTTCCAAAAGCCTTCTATAAAGATTGGAAGCTGGTATGGCTGCAAAGTGAGGACAGCTTACAATGGGACGTCATAACGTCTCCTGTCGGTGTATAGAGTCGGAGTCCGTGTGGCGTAGCTGATCATGGGATATTAAATGCCCTTTAAGCTGAATGTTGGGATGGAGGCTGAGGGGCAGCCAGATTTTAATGGAGTGATCTTGATCGTCTTTGGACGCGGAACATTTGCCCCATTACCCGAGTATTATAACGATGTCCATGCTTCAACCTAGATAACCGAAGATGATTTCACCACAATTTCCTCTCAGCTTTATCCTCCACCATCTTAATTGTGGAAGTCTTAATGTCCACAAACCGAGGCTTCGATTGATCAGGACGCATCGTTCTGACGGCACTCATACATCACCACATCTGTCCTCCTGGTGTCAGGTTGGTGGGATAAACCGCCAGCCGTGTAAATCACATCTCCATAAAGAGCAGGATGTTTAACGCAACAACATCAACATTTCCTCCATAAAATCACAGAAGATAACGAATATGAAGATGGCTGTAGTTGATGAACCTCTATCCAGTGGGCTGATCTCAGAGCTGTCTCTTTTTACCCATTATCCCGCTGGTTTATGCGCCTGTTAAGGCAATCAATCCATTCGTCCAGCTTTCCTTCATTATTCCCTCCCTCTGTGAGTGGCATGCCCATCCAGGGGAGAACGTTTCGGGTGCTGGGCAGGGCACCAATCTATCGCTGGGTACACACTCACTCATGCATACACACTCTATATGGGGCAATTTGGAGAACTCAATTGACCTTGATCCATGTTTTTGGACTGTGGGAGGAAACCAGAGAACCCGGAGGAAACCCACGTGGACACGGGGAGAACATGGAAACTCCACCCAGATTGGGATTCGAACCAGGAATCCCTAAAGCGCTGAGAGGAGAACATGCCAACCCCTAAGCCACTGTGCTGCCTCTATTCTATAATCTATAGATAAAAAAATCTATAAAGCAGCATAACAAGAGCGTAGAGTATATATTCATTTATTCGTTTTCTTCCGCTTTGTCCTATATTAGGGTCACGGGGGGGCGGTTCCCCATGCCCATCCAGGGGAGAATGTTTCAGGCGCTGGGCAGATACACCCAGGACAGGACGCCAATCTATCACTGGGCACACACTCACACACACAGTCTACACACTCTATATGGGGCAATTTGGGGAATTTAATTGACTTGATCCATGTTTTTAGACTGTGGGAGGAACCAGAGAACCCGGAGGAAACCCACGCGGACACGGGAAGAACATGGAAACTCCACCCAGATGTACTCCCCGTGTCCACATGTTGTTTCTCCAGGTTCCTCCCACAGTCCAAAAACATGGATTCAAGGTGTACTGGCTGATCTGGCTGATCTGAATGGCCCCACTCCGGATTAGGACCTAGTAGAGGAGGAAGCAGAAGATACTGATCCATGACCATTGACCTTGATCCATGTTTTTGGATTGTGGGAGGAAACCGGAGAACCCGGAGGAAGCTCACGCGGACACGGGGAGAACATGGAAACTCCACCCAGATTGGGATTCGAACCAGGAATCCCTAATGCTGAGAGGAGAACATGCTAAACACTAAACCACTGTGCCGCCCCTAATCTATAAACTATAGATTAAAAAATCTATAAAGTGGCATAACAACAGTGTAGAGTATATAGAGACACAAATTGCAGATGAACTGCAGACGGTCATAGAAACGCAGACATGCAGTGAGCCGTGGGTTTCTATAGTGCACCGTAACCTAATTGCCCCCGTTCTATTTATAGGAACAGGGTTCTTATTGTGAACGACTTCTGTAATGGTCAGCGTGACCGAGTTTAGAACCAACAGCGCTGAGTAGGAGGTGAACGGTTTCCTCTCACTCTTCCTCGTTGTGCTCATGAGCATCGAGGCGCTGAGCTCAGCAGCTGCTTCACGAAAGCTTCAGACGAAAAAAACAAAAAAAAACACCAAAGAAATTCGACGGTTCCGCTGCAGAACCTACAGTTTCCTGCGGCTGCGGCGTCTCGAGGCCGGCTGGGTCGGGCGGAGGCGACTGGTGGAGGTGAGCGGCGCTGTGTCTGGCATGCGGCTGTGCAGTGCGGTCGGTCGGTGTTTCGGTTCCGAGGAGATGCTGAATCCAGAGCCAGGTCTCAGAAGTGGCTCCGGTCGTTTAAAACCACGTTCAATTCACCGCTGTTATTAAAATGGTGTTGTTTTAGGAAAGCGATGCTTCGAGCTCGAACCCTGGGTACTGAGTTGTATTTTTTGTATAATCATCATTTTTTTTAAGCTCCAACCCTCCAGCTGTTATTTCTGCCTCGGGTCGTTTTGAAGATTCTTTTTTTTTATGCAAAGTGACCTATAAGTAACTAAGAAAAACCGTGAAACATTTCAGAACAGTTGTCTGCAGTTTTATCCACAAGATTTACGACCCTGACTTGACCGTACGCCTTATAGGATGTACGACTGCCGTGTTTGTGGTTAAGGAACCAGCCTTGTGACCTGAAGGGGCCAGGTCAGCCCAACAGCACCACTGTGCACTGTGACCCTTGTCCACCTCACTGAGGAATCAATGCTGTGAGGGCAGTTGTAGGTTTGTGGTTAAGAAACTAGTGACCTGAAGGTTCCAGTTCCAGTCCTACCAAGTACTACGGCTGAAGGGCCCTTGGGCAAGGGACCTAACTCCAATTGCTCCCCTGGCTGCCCACCACTCCAGGCACATGTGCTTACTTCACTTTGTGTGTGTGTGTGGGTGTGTGTGTGTGTGTGTTTTACTGCACAGATGGGTTAACAGTGAGCAAAATGGCTCACTTTATGACTTATTTGAAAAGATTTTCTCTAAGCAGTTTTTAATAACGGGTTTTAATATTTAGGGTTTTTTTTATGAATAATATTCAGTATGTTAGATTTCGAGTTCCTCCTCAGAACAAACGGATGTCCTGGATCAGATTAGAAGTTTACACATCGTTAAACAAGCTATTGCGATGGTGGTGGTGTTTTTTTTTCATACGCAGGAAAAACTGCATGGTCGGCCTTTTTTAATTCTGTGTCTCCGCGTCTTCCTCAGAGTTCACTGACCGCTCCCGCCATGGAGGCCGTCTGCAAGTACGACTACACTGCCACCGACTGCCAAGATCTGAGTTTCAACAGGGGAGACAAAATAAAAGTAAGGCTCCGTTTTGACTTCCACAGCAGGAAGGACACAAACACCAACAAAGCACCAAAAAATAAAAAAACACCGACCAAGCACCAACCAAGCACCATTTGAACACCAACCAAGCACCACCAAAACACCAACCAAGCACCACCAAAACAGCAACAAAGCACCAACAAAGCACCAACCAAGCACCAACAAAACACCAACCAAGCACCAACCAAGCACCACCAAAACAGCAACAAAGCACCACCAACACAGCAACAAAGCACCAACCAAGCACCAACCAAACACCAAACAAGCACCACCAAAACAGTACCAAAACACCAACAAATCACCAACAAAACGCCAACAAAGCGCCAACCAAGCACCAACCAAGCACCAACCAAACACCAACCAAGCACCAACCAAACATCAACAAAACACCAACCAAGCACCACCAAAACACCAACCAAGCACCAACCAAACATCAACAAAACACCAACCAAGCACCAACCAAACATCAACAAAACACCAACCAAGCACCAACCAAACATCAACAAAGCACCAACCAAGCACCAACCAAACATCAACAAAACACCAACAAAGCACCAACCAAACATCAACAATGCACCAAGGTTCTTATACGTCCGTGTAAGTTCTGAAATGTAAGGACTGAGCACCACCGTGCACGTTGCCGTTCTTCGATGTGCACCTCTGGTGTGGTGCTGTAGTTCCCCTGTTCCTGATTTAGAGTACAGATGGTGACACTGTTTTCGTCCTCTTTACCTTCCTGTGTAAAATGCTGCGTGTGGTCCACACACCATCGCTGTACTGAAGTCCTGATTAGCAGCGTGAGCGATGCAGACATTCTCATCAGAACATCTGCAACAATCAGTTGCATCTTTTCTGTTGCGAACCAAACCTTTGACCTTAATGAATTAAACACATTTAACGATTGAACCACACTCCTAAGCTTGAACGGTGCTCGTCACAGCGATGGTACCCTCCTGAGAACTTTTATTTGTTCTTTGAAAGCTTGTAAGCAACTTTCTTGTGCTTCACATGGTTACCGCACGGTCCAATAATTTGACCTCTGAGGTGCATTGGTGGAAATCACCCGCCTCGTTTCGCAACCTCATTTCTGACGAGCTGTAAGGTCGGTGTACACTGAGTCGACTGGGAGGTTTCTTTTTTTTTTTTTGGAGAGCCAATAGGTCACTGTGTCTTCTGTAGAAAGGCTTTGTGGAAGTCTTATATTTTCGTTTTGGGACAGAGCTACGGGTCTAATAATACAAAATAATGGGGAAATGAGAATGAGAGTCCTGATTATTAGAGAATAGAGTAAAGGGGACCTGCAGGTTGTAACTGTAAAACTGTAAAAAGTCCAGCTTTATGGTAAGTGGAGATGATGTAATGGACAATGAGAGAAGAAACGAGGAGGTGTGTCTAATAAAGTGGCCAGTGAGTCTGTATTTACCACAAATTAGACTTTACTATAGGGTTACTGGGCGGCACGGCGCCTCTCAGCGCTAGAGATACCCAGTTCGAATCCCCATCTGGGTGGAGATTCCATGTTCTCCCCGTGTCCACGTGGGTTTCCTCCGGGTTCTCCGGTTTCCTCCCACAGTCCAAAAACATGGATCAAGTCAATTGAGTTCTCCAAATTGCCCCATATAGAGTGTGTTTGTGTAAGTGAGTGTGTGCCCAGTGATAGATTGGCACCCTGTCCTTGGTGTATCTGCCCAGCGCCCGAAACGTTCTCTCCTGGATGGGCATGGGGACACCCCCGCCCCTCCCCCGCGACCCTAATTTAAAGCAGCCACCTTAAATCCATGGGGGAAACTCCACCCAGATTGACATTCTAACCACTGCGCCACCACACGTTCCAGATGCAAGCCCTCACCCCATGTTTGAAATCCAACGTTAATATTCATGTTGAATGTGAGGCGGGGCGGGGCTTAGTGGTTGGCATGTTCTCCTCTCAGCACTAGGGATTCCCGGTTCAAATCCCAATCTGGGTGGAGTTTCCATGTTCTCCCCGTGTCCGCGTGGGTTTCCTCTGGGTTCTCCGGTTTCCTCTTACAGACCAAAAAGCATGCTTCAAGGTCACTGAATTCTACAAATTGCCCCATACTTAGTGGTTGGCATGTTCTCCTCTCAGCACTAGGGATTTCCGGTTTGAATCCCAATCTGGGTGGAGTTTCCATCTTCTTCCCGTGTCCAAGTGTGTTTCCTCCGGGTTCTCCGGTTTCTTCCCACAGTCCAAAAACATGCTTTAAGGTCAATTGAATTCTACAAATTGCCCCATATAGAGTGTGTCTGTGTGAGTGAATGTGTGCCCAGCGATGGATTGGCGCCCTGTCCTGGGTGTATCTGCCCAGCGCTTGAAACTTTCTCCCCTGGATGGGCATGGGGAACCCCCCCCCCCCCCAATGGCCCTAGTAAAGGATAAAGCGGAAGTATCATGTTCAGTCGCCCCCCCGAGAGGCCACTACATGCTGATGTCATGTACCAATAGAACCCCGTTCTGCAAATTAGGTTTATTTAAGAGTTAAAACACATGAAATCACGTTCCCCCGCGTCTCTCCGTAGATCTTCGGCACCAGAGATGATTGGTACCAAGCTGAGAGGAACGGCAAACAAGGCATTGTGCCCAAGAATTTCATTACCCTGAACGTCCCCAGGTGATTATAACGGAATTCAACAGTGGGGGTGGGGGGTGTAATGCTAGAGCGTTCTAACGTCTATCCCCGCAGCTGGTTTCAGGAGGACATGAGTCGGCAGACGGCGGAGAGCGTCCTCATGCCCAAGCCGACGGGTGCCTTCATCATCCGCAACAGCCAGAGCTCCTCGGGGAACTTCTCCATCTCAGTCAGGTGACCCAGTCGCACGTCCGGACAGACCAGTGGGGGGCGCTGGACCTGGAGTGGAATAGAAATAGAAATCATCTCAGCCCTGTTTACCGTTTCAGGCACGAGGAGAACGTGCAGCACTTTAAGGTCAGGCAGGACGCCAAGGGGAAGTACTTCCTGTGGAGCGAGAAATTCAGCTCTCTGAACGAACTCGTGACGTTCTACACCAGCAACTCCATCTCCAAACAGGGACTGGTGCACCTGCTCGCCGACCAAAGCGTGAGTCGTCTTCAGGACCTAAATGTCCATTTGTTTTGGCCAGAAATGTGACCTGAGCACGCCTCCTTTTGAGATGGCCACGCCCATCTGATATATTCACAAGTAGCGTTGCTATTTCAATGACAGGAGGACGGCAGGACAATGTTTACAGTGTATATACTAAAAATAATGTATATAATGAGTAAAACCATCCATCCACCCATTATCTTCCGCTTTATCCTCTATTGGGGTCGCGGGGGGGTGGTGGGGGGGTTCCCTATGCGCATCCAGGGGAGAACGTCTTGGGCGCTGGGCGGATAGACCCAGGACAGGACGCCAATCTATCGCTGGGCACACACTCACTCACACAGACACACTCTATATGGGGCAATTTGGAAAATTCAATTGACTTGATCCATGTTTTTGGACTGTGGGAGGAAACCGGAGAACCCGAAGGAAACCCACGCGGACACGGGGAGAACATGGAAACTCCACCCAGATGGGGAGGTAAAATTATAATGATGTTTGAGATTCAGGATGATTGATTTTAACGGATTAAATGTTTTCTGATTGTTAGATAATTTTTTTGGGTTTTTTTGGATTATGTTTTTCTTAATTAATCTTATTCCCCTTACACCCCTCCCCCCACCCTCATATTCTAGCATCCATCGATCACTATGCCGACTCCACCAGCGCGATCTCAGGTACTGACGCTTGGTTCTCTTTCATTTATGAACGATGTACAAACCATTCATTCATTCATTATCTTCCGCTTTATCCTCTATCAGGGTCGCGGTGGGGTTCCCCATGCCCATCCAGGGGAGAACATCTCGGGCGCTAGGCAGATACACCCAGGACAGGGCGCCAATCCATCGCTGGGCACAAACTCACTCACACAGACACACTCTATATGGGGCAATTTTGAGAATTCAATTAACTTGTTCCATGTTTTTGGACTGTGGGAGGAAACCGGAGAACCCGGAGGAAACCCACGCAGACACGGGGAGAACATGGAAACTCCACCCAGATGGGGATTCGAACCGGGAATCCCTAGCACTGAGAGGCGAACGTGCTAAACCACTAAGCCACCAAATGTGCAAACCAAAACGCAAAAATATAAATACATGCGGAGCTTTTCGTGGTTGCCCCGGCAGAGTGACTGGAACACGATGTAGGACACACTATAGAGAACCGAGACAGAGTTTGCACAGACCGTTGAGACAGACACGTTCCAGATGCAAGCCCTTACCCCATGTTTAAAATCCAACGTTAATATTCATGTTGAATGTGAGGCGGGGCGGGGCTTAGTGGTCAGCATGTTCTCCTCTCGGCACTAGGGATTCCCGGTTCGAATCCCCATCTGGGTGGAGTTTCCATGTTCTCCCCGTGTCCGCGGGGTTTCCTCTGGGTTCTCCGGTTTCCTCTTACAGACCAAAAAGCATGCTTCAAGGTCAATTGAATTCTACAAATTGCCCCATACTTAGTGGTTGGCATGTTCTCCTCTCAGCACTAGGGATTTCCGGTTCGAATCCCAATCTGGGTGGAGTTTCCATCTTCTTCCCGTCTCCAAGTAGGTTTCCTCTGGGTTCTCCGGTTTCCTCCCACAGTCCAAAAACATGCTTTAAGGTCAATTGAATTCTACAAATTGCCCCATATAGTGTGTGTCTGTGTGAGTGAGTGTGTGCCCAGCGATGGATTGGCGCCCTGTCCTGGGTCTATCTGCCCAGTGCCCGAAACTTTCTCCCCTGGATGGACATGGGGAACACCCCCCCCCCCCCAATGGCCCTAGTCAATGATAAAGCGGAAGATAATGGATGGATGGAGGTGCTGTTTATATATATAGTTTTAAAAGAGGAACCTTAAGATCTAATTAAAGAACTCCGTCTAAAATGCTGAAAAACATTCCTGTTTCTGTTTTCTTTAGAGATCTGTGGCTGCACCGGTTCCTGGACCACGTCCTCAGGTATGAATATTCCTAATTAAAGTTGGGGGGGGTTGATTTGTGCACCTTAATTTGTGCACCGGAGCAAAAAAAAAGGCCTTCCCCAAACTGTTCCCGTTAAGTTGGAAGCATTCAGTTGTCTAAAGTGCGTGTTCTGAACCTAAATGTAATCATTAGGATTACATTTACATTAATCATGTAATACTTTAGTCCATGTGGTATAGAAAGAAAAGAAACACAAGCATTAAACACATTTGCGGTCGTCATGGTGACGTACATAAGGTGCTTTATAAATGGAGGCGGGTTGCCATGTTTCTTCATAATGAAATAACAAAACACAAGTCTAATTCCATCTTCTCTTTCAGAACATGATGAATCCAGGTCCAGGTTCCAGATCGTTTCCTCAGGTAATCATTCTGCTGTGGTGTGGCCACGCCCCCTTTCTGCTCGTTTCTGTGTTCTCAGTTCCACTTCCTGTAAAGATGGACTTTGTAGTTCTACAGTTCCAGACTGTAGTCCATCTGTGTGTGTTCTACAGTACATACTGTGTACTCTGTTCTCTAATGGTCAGTAACCCAATAGTACCACCACAGAGCAGGGGTTATTGGGTGGGGGCATTATTCCTATCCCAGCAGTGTCACTGAGGTGGAGAAATGAAACTACAGCAGCACACTCACCACATCAGTGTCACTGCAGAACTGACAACAATCCACCACCCAAATGATACCTGTTCTTACTGCTAGAATAAATAAACCAGATGGTGTCCTGGATTATTTAGGCCAATGGTTTAAGGCCAACGGTCTTCAAGGCCAATAAAATTATTGGGCGCGGTAGCTCAGTGGTTCGGGTGTTGGGCTGTCAATCTGAAGGTTGGGGGTTCAAATCCCAGGTCCACTGAAGTTACCAATGTGGGTCCTTGAGCAAGGCCCTTACCCCTCATTGCTCCAGGAATGTTATGATTAACCCTGTGCTCACCTTGTAAGTCGCTTTGAATAAAAGCGTCCAATAAATAACTAAATGTAAAATGTGGACACCAGGTTCTATTCTCTTACAAATGACAAATATGTAGTTATTTATAGATTATAGCCTCAAACCAGATTCGGAGCAGTTGGTGAAGTGGTTAGCACGTCTACCTCTCAGCGGTGGGGATCCAGGTTCGAATCCCAAGCTGTGTGTTTTCATGTCCTCCCCGTGTCCACAGGTGTTTCCTGCAGGTTCTGTGGTTTTCTGGGAATTTAATTCAATCTAATTTGCCCCTATGTAGTGTGCTTGTGAGTGTGCGCCCTGCACCCTGTTCTGGGTGTTATTGCCCAGTGCCCAAACGTTCTGCCCTGGATGGCCGTGGGGAAGCACCCTGCGACTCTAGTTAAGAATTATGATCGTGATAATAAGATGCGCCAGATGTAATTGGAGTTTTAATATGTTACATAATATATTTAAATATATGTATATATATACTGTATATATATATATATATATATATATATATATGTGTGTGTGTGTGTGTCTGTGTGTGTGTGTCCCTTGCAGGAGACAGAACATATGCAGGGTAGAAAAAGACCCCAGCCCCTTCCTCGGCAAGGGGACGTCCTGCCCCCTAAGGAGGTACTGGCTCCTCTCTCAGTGTCGTAATGTTGTATTATTTTTTAATCATAATTTATTTTTGTGCAAAACATTACCGCTGCATCTTATTAGTCATTAAATTTGGATTATTTATCTTTATGCGCGTACCTTTAAACCACCTTCTTTCTCTGCACAAACCCAAAATAGCAGCGTGAGCTTTTAATGGTCTAAAAAAAACATTAGTCCGTAAATTAGCAAAGAAACAAACCGTCAAGGGCTCCCATGCCGTTACTCACTAAAAACCTTTCACTGCAATTATCTGGGGGAAATATTAAAATCTTTAATTAATAAATGCACCAAAAGTTTGTTGCATTCAATCCCACTTAGCCTATGTGTGCTGGGATAGGCTCCACAATAATATCAGGTTGTGTTGATTTAACATTTGTAGATACACTATATGAACAAAAGTACTGCGACACCAACACAACCTTAATGACATCACAATATAAGATGGCTCTGCATCAGTTCCACACAATCGAGCATGTGGCCAATTATATGCCTTTTGTTTGGTGCTAACAGTTTGGGGAAGGCCCTATCTTCTTGCCTCATTGGTGTGGAAGAACCTAACTGGGCCACATGGGGCACTGACCTCAACCGCATTAAAAACTGGGATTAATAAGAACTGAGATTGTGAGTCAGGTCATTTCTAGCATCGGACTCCGACCTCACAGAAGCGTGGAACCTGTTATAAGTACAAAAGAGGGCCTCATCGAAATATAGTGATGTCATAATGTGTAGGTGCCACCGTTCTTTTTTTTTTTATATCGTGATCTAGAAAGGTTAAATTCATCCTTTAGTCATTTTCCCATCCATTTAACTGGACTATATATATAAGTGCTGCAGCCTATCCCAGCACTCATTGGGTTGGCGTCAGGAAAACACTCTGACAGAGTCCCCAGTCCGTCACTGCGCTAACCGACACTCTGGTGGCGGTGTTGTATCACTGTTGTGAAGAAGCCCACAAAGATATCGGGAGAACATGCAAACTCCACTCCATCAGTGTTCGTTTTTATATTATATTTTGTTGTGAGTACAAATCCCCAGAGATTAGCTCAAGTACACAAATCAGCCAGTTTGGCGCCAACAACCATCACAAATCAGAGTTTCTGAGGTTGTACAGTGTGTGTATATATTCATATGTGTGTGTGTGTGTGTGTGTGTGTGTGTGTGTGTGTGTGTGTGTGTGTGTAGCCGGCACTATTGCAGGTTAAAGCTCTGTACGACTTCGAAGCAGAAGAGCGAGACGAGCTGGGGTTCTACACCGGAGACGTTATTGACGTCATTGAACAACCGGAGTCCTTCTGGTGGAGGGGGCGTCTGCGAGGCCGAACCGGACTCTTCCCCTGCAACTACGTCAGCAGCTTATGAACTTTCAAAAGTGGAACTGTCTGGAAAAAAAAGGCCTCGTTGTGCATCATTTAATCTTCATTAATCTATATAAATTTGCCGTGTTAAGCTGTGTTGATAACCCATCGCATTTCCACTGCGTGTTCATCCTGACAGCATCATGTTCGCCAATGAAGAAATAAACGCCTGACACTCCGGAGGTCTTTCATTTCTATAGAGCTTTTTACAACAGCGCATTGGCACCAAGCAGCTTTACGGAGTTCTGAGCAAGGCAGAGCAACAGCGGCAAGAAAAAAAACTACCTAGGAAGAAATCATGTTAGGAGGGAGACAAAGTGGGGGGGGGCTCAGTAGCACTCTGTCTCAGCACATGATTTATATCTCAGTTAAAGGCTCTCTTAGGGGTGTTATTGCTCTCATGTTCATTACATTTATCCAAAGCGGCTTACAGAAGGGGCGGCACGGTGGCTTAGTGGTTTGGCACGTTCTCCTCTCAGCACTAGGGATTCCCGGTTCGAATCCCCATCTGGGTGGAGTTTCCATGTTCTCCCCGTATCCGTGTGGGTTTCCTCCAGGTTCTCCTGTTTCCTCCCACAGTCCAAAAACATAGATCAAGTCAATTGAATGCTCCAAATTGCCCCATATAGAGTGTGTTTGTGTGAGTGAGTATGTGCCCAGCGATAGATTGGCACCCTGTCCTGGGTGTATCTGCCCAGCGCTTGAAACGTTCTCCCCTGAATGGGCATGGGGAACCCCCCCCCCCCACGACCCTAATATAGGATGAAGCGGAAGATGCTGGATGGATGGATGGACTTACAGAAGAGAGGACACCACACGTCAGGTTTTGTTTTCATAGCAAGTGCTAAGGGTGGAGGATGTTTTGAGATCCATCCATGCATTATCTTCCACTTTATCCTCTATTAGGGTCATGGTGGGGGGGGGTTCCCAATGCCCATACAGGGGAGAACGTCTCGAGCGCTTGGCAGATACACCCAGGACAGGACGCCAATCTATCACTGGGTACACACTCACACACACAGTCTACACACTCTATATGGGGCAATTTGGAGAATTCAATTGACTTGAGCCATGTTTTTGGACTGTGGGAGGAAACCGGAGAACCCGGAGGAAACCCACGCAGACATGGGGAGAACATGGAAACTCCACCCAGATGGAGATTTTAACCGGGAATCCCTAGTGCTGAGAGGAGAACATGCTGAATACTAAGTCACCGTGCCGCCCGATGTTTTGAGATGTGTCTTTAAAATGTTAAGCATGAATTATGGGGTGTCCCTCCTTCCTCCGTCTTCCCCCTATACAGCTACAAGTCGAGGTTTGATTTGGCAGTGTGGGCTCGTTTCATTGTAACTGCACTAACACGTTCCGATGGTTTTTGGGCATCAGATTCAGATTCACAGGGACCTGCCGGAACTCCCCCATCCGCGACGATAGGACGGGCCGAATCACGTGGGTTCACCGTTTGAGAGGTGTGTCCCAATACTTAAAACATGTCTTTCCCATGTTTTAAAGACAACCCATTTTCCTTTCTGTGGGCTTTACATCTGCGCTGGCAGGGGCAGATTATTTGCCCACTGTTGGCTTTAATTCTTTATTCATTTTTAAATGAATGACATGAAAGACGCTGATGCTCTTTCAAATCCGTCTCCTGTTTCTCTTTGTCCTTAAATTAAACCTGAAGCTGTACACAAGGGACTCGGTCACATACAGCGCCAGTCAAAAGTTTGGACACGCCCCCTCCTAATTCCATTGTCTATGTTCTCCACTTAGAACTACATAGTCCACCTTTTCGGCAGATGGAACTGATAACGTGAACAATAAGTGGAGCTGGTGGGACCCTTTGTCTCACACGTCCATTCATCCATCCATCCATTATCTTCCGCTTTATCCTATACTAGGGTCGTGGGGGGGTTCCCCATGCCTATCCAGGGGACGTCTCAGGCGCTGGGCAGATACACCCAGGACAGGGCGCCAATCTATCACTGGGTACACACTCACTCACGCAAACACACTCTATATGGGAAAATTTGGAGAACTTAATTGACCTGATCCATGTATTTGGACTGTGGGACGAAACCAGAGAACCCGGAGGAAACCCACGCGGACACGGGGAGAACATGGAAACTCCACCCAGATTGGGATTCGAACCGGGAATCCCTAGCGCTGAGAGGCGAACATGCTGTCTCACACGTCCTGGCCTTTAAAGAATCTTTCAAACGCATTCACTTTGCCACTTTCTCACTCAAACTCAGGCCTCTCGCGTGGTGACGACACGGCGTTCTGCCAAGTCGAGAAACGGTTCATTGTCACACAGTTTTTTTTCAGATCCGCCATCCAGCCACCACACGCACCACCGCAGGACGTCTAGAGCGATTTGTGCTTGTGCTTGTATATTCTAAACCATAAACCACAGAGACATCGGCTCGGAATGGCAAAGCTGAAATAATATCCGTAGTTTCGGACGTGGACCGAGATAACGAGTGATGGTCTGTAGTCCATCTGGTTCTCTACGTAGTTTTTTAGTCCCCTTAACTCTCAGTCCCTACACAGCTTTATATAAAGTTCTTTAGAACATGCTGTCCAACTGACTCCGTATATAATATTCAGATGTCCCACATGTTTTTGAGCAGCTGTTGATCATTTACCCTCTACGTTCTCTCTGAAGTTTCCACAACCCTTTTCGATGAGGCTGGATATACACAAGGGTTCATTACATCAAGAATTATTACCCCCTTCCCCCACACTCCTCCCAAAATATCGTGTTCTATTCAGATGTTGGATGGAAATCCAAATCCAGTTCATCATCTCATCTGATTATCTTCTGCTTCCTCCTCTCCTAGGTTCTAATCTGGAGGAGAACATTTCAGACGCTGGGCAGATACACTAAGACAGGGCGCCAATCCATCGCTGGTAACACACTAGATAGGGGCCATTCAGATCAGCCAGGTCACCTGGAATCCATGTTTTTGGACTGTGAGAGGAAGCCGGAGAACCCGGAGAAACCCCATGAGGACAGGAGGAGAACATGGAAACTCCACCCAGATTGGGATTCGAACCTGGATCCCTGGAACACTAAGCCACCATAATCAAGGTGATAAATAAGGCAACATACGATTTTTTTTTCGTGGCTTAGTGGTTGGCATGTTCTCCTCTCAGCGCTGGGGATTCCCGGTTCGAATCCCAATCTGGGTGGCGTTTCCATGTTCTCCCCGTGTCTGCGTGGGTTTTCCGGTTTCCTCCCACAGTTCAAAAACATGTATCAAGGTGAAGTGAATTCTCCAAATTGCCCCATATAGATTGTGCCTGTATGAGTGGGTTGTGTGTGTCCAGCGATAGATTGGCGCCCTGTCCTGGGTGTGTCTGCCCAGCACCCGAAATGTTCTCCAGTAGATGGGAATGGGCATGGGGACCCCCCCTCCTCCCCGCGACCCTAAGCAGAAGGTAATCGATGGATGTACACCATGTATAAATGTTTACTATCGTTAACATCATACACCTGGGTGGAGTTTCCATGTTCTCCCCGTGTCTGCGTGGGTTTCCTCCGGGTTCTCCGGTTTCCTCCCACAGTCCAAAAACATGGATCAAGTTAATTGAATTCTCAAAATTGCCCAATTTAGAGTGTGTATGTGTGAGTGAGTGTGTGCCCAGCGATGGATTGGCGCCCTGTCCTGGGTCTATCTGCCCAGCGCCCGAGACGTTCTCCCCTGGATGGGCATGGGGAACCCCACCGCGACC
>JAFMOD010000114.1:3959313-3970847 GCA_019802435.1 Corydoras maculifer
GTG
Source organism: Corydoras maculifer (assembly GCA_019802435.1). NCBI lineage: Eukaryota > Metazoa > Chordata > Actinopteri > Siluriformes > Callichthyidae > Corydoras > Corydoras maculifer. The sequence goes on from JAFMOD010000114.1 coordinate 3,959,317, forward strand.
TGTGTGTGTGTGTTTCACTGCATGGATGATTTAAATGTGGAGGACACACACCTCTGTGTGTAAGTACTGTAATGCAAAATGTATCACTGTAGTCACTTTAACAGACGCATGGAGTCTGCCATCTAGTGGTGGAAACCTTTTGGTGCATTGTCGATTAGCTTAGCGTCAATGGCAGGCTGGTTTTTGCTGTAAGCTGAGCTTTAAGTGTGTAAACATGGCTTGTGTGTGAGCAGCTCTGCAGTAACATTAACCACAGAAGGGAACTGTGACGGATCGGTACTGATGCAATGTTCAAACAGGAAGCCGAGGCACAGGAAGCAGGGCCTTGTGGGGTGAAATTACACCCTCGCTTAACCACAAGCACTCTGCGCGAGTATTAGGGTGGTTAATAAAGACGGGTAGACGTTTTAAACCGACCCATGCTTTATTATTTGGCAGAATGTTGAATTCAATTCCATTAAAACAGGCCTTTTAGTTTAGCGTAGCACGTTAGCTCCGATACGCTGCCTTTAATTATTACCCCAAAGATTTTTATCAGATTTTGACTTCGTCCTTCAGGATTTAAAACTCCGAATAGATCGAGTTTAAAGAATAAACAACATTCTTAACACATTTTTCTATAGATATTTGATTGGAATGAGACGACGGAGCAGATTTTCAGCATTGCTGTAATGATTAAAGCCTCCGTTCGTTTAGAAATCACGCTTGAGGTTTGACATGTATCTCCTTAGACTCTTCTGCTCACCACAGATTGTATTCTGTTAACTATTAAAACCTTCTTTTTTATTAACATTCTTCTTCCACGATGCATTTTAACCCATAGATCTGATTACACGTCATTTTGCAGATGCTTCTATCCAAAGCAACTTGCAGGTATCCCCACTTCATTGTTGGGGTTAATAGTACAGGGTCAGATTTAATAACCCCCCCACCCCCTCCCTTGGAGCATCGAGGGTTTGGGGTCTGTTTTAAGGACACACACTGGTAACTTTAGTGGACTTGGGATTTAAACCCCTGACTTTCACACTGATACCCTACACACTAACCACTGAGCAACCACACCCTGATGTTTACATTAGTGTTTTTTTTTTATTTATTCTATTACTTACGGATGAGCATCCCAGTAAATCAGCGTTTACCAAAAGAGTCAAACCTGTCCACCTGGCACCAACAATCATGCCACAGTGGAGATCACCACTTCTCTTTTTAAGATAAGATACCTTTTATTCTTATATAAAGAATAAGAAGTTTAAAATTATTTATATATATATATATATATATATATATATATATATATATATAAATTATGACTATTTCATATATAAAACACAATTGTCTTAATATAATTAGAGTGCTACAAGATGTTTTTACTCCACCTGTGGGACAGTAACTTTACTTTACAAAGTACTATAGGATATTCACAAGGCCTTTCTGTGGAACGGGAACCCGAAAGTAAGCAAACCACATGCCAGTTTCTTTCCTGCTTCAGTATTCACACTTCAAAAAGCTATTTTTATGTATTGGATTCTTTTTAGACCATCTGTTTTCTCTGGTGTTCAGAGACTTTAGGGAACTTGGTCTTACTTCTCAATTCTGGACGCTTCCCTCTTGCTGTGGACTGCACTTTGAATTTCAGGGTCTCGCAAACATGTAGATCCTGTAGCATTTAGACCAGAACCCAGTATAAGCACAATGGTATAAGAGTTATTTAATGTCGGGGGTAACCACTGTCAGGAACACTTTGTAAAGGGGTTTGTTTACCTGAATTTATATCTTTTTGAATCATATTAGTGTGTTCTGCATGTTTTTTTATTTTAATGTTTTACTTTTTTGGGTGGGCGGCACGGTGGCTTAGTGTTCAGCACATTCGCCTCTCAGTGCTAGGGATTCCCGTTTTGAATCCCCATCTGGGTGGAGTTTCCATGTTCTCCCCGTGTCCGCGTGGGTTTCCTCCGGCTTCTCGGTTTCCTCCCACAGTCCAAAAACATGGATCAAGTTAATTGAGTTCTCCAAATTGCCCAATTTAGAGTGTGTCTGTGTGAGTAAGTGTGTGCCCAGCGATGGATTGGCGCCCTGTCTGGGGTCTATCTGCCCAGCGCCCGAAACGTTCTCCCCTGGATGGGCATGGGGAACCCCACCGCGACCCTAATAGAGGATAAGCGGGAGATAATGAATGAATGAATGAAACCTTTTTTGGGTTTCGTCTTTTTTTTTTCGTCTATCTTACCAAGATAAAGCCCCCTGTAAACGAAAATGTCTGAATGAATGAACAGTTTATACATTTTTACACTCGCAGCACGTTTTGTGTAACTGTTGACTCAGGGAAAAGGAAAAGCACTTTGTAAGGCGGAGGTTCTTGCACATACGAAGACAGTTTCTGCTTTTCAATACATCATACAACACGATTTACTGCCGACTAGTACAGATTTATTTATATGCCTTAACAGTGTCTTGAACTTTGACCAACTGTCCCTGAGTTGTTTGTAATTCAGCACTTTGCAAAGTCTGTCACAATAAATATTCTTGTGCAAAAAGTATAATAGCGATGAATAATTTATATGATCATAAAGAACGTTTTTGATTGTGTTGGAGTTGAACGTCTGGACAGCTCATAGGACGTTTTCCCAACAGGAACCGCTTTGAACCATGTGCTCACGGGACGTTGTAGCGTCTTCGATTTACCGGATGGCATGCCTTTTGGATTCGTCGGAGGAAACCCGTGCAGGCACATGGAGGACATGCAGACAGAAAGGATCTTTGTCCGCCTTACCTGGGAAGAAGGTAGGTAAGGGCAGCAGCCACTGCAGCACCACGCCACCATAGAGTCTTTAAAATGTTCTCTATTTGTATCTGTAGCTGCAATACAAGTGATGAATGTTTAACATGCCCGGCAAGTTGTGACAAATAATGGACATGCCTTTCAATTGCATGTTGCAAAATGAGTGTTTATGTAGGTTTTATTTATTTGCCATAAGTACAATCTTTTTTTTTTTTTTTAAGCAAACACTTAGTCCACTTACCAGAACAGGGCTACTGATTGGTTGAAGGTTTTGGCTAAAAATAACGCTGCTGTGAAACCGGATGTGTGCAAGAGCACTTAGTGTGTGGAAAGTCTGCATACACTGAGTAAGCAGGTTGGTGGAAACATTACTCCCCAAAGTTTATTAAATCAGGGTATAAAAGTTAGATTTACTTCAGAGCAGGTCAACCTTTAACGGTCTTAAGGTTGGTAGCGTTTGAGCAACATGATATTAATCATCTGAATCAGTTATCAGGCCGTTATCCCCTGAACAGATGGACTAGACTTTCTTTGTGGTTTGCATGTTCTTCTTAAGTCGCTGGCTTGGCTTTCCATCACAGTCCACAAATAAGCTGCTAGGTGGATTTGCGGTGTCTAAATGTAAATGCATGTGTTGGAGTGTCTGTGTGACCTGTCTGAGATGGGCAACTCCTTTAGATTCTAATCGAGACGGGCAGAAAATTAACGGGGGAAATTAACCATTCATTCATTCATTATCTCCCACTTATCCTCTATTAGGGCCACGGGGGGTTCCCCATGCCCATCCAGGGGAGAACGTCTCGGGCGCTGGGCAGATAGACCCAGGACAGGGCACCAATCCATCGCTGGGCACACACTCACTCACACAAACACACTCTATATGGGGCAATTTTCTTTTGAGATTTCAATTAACTTGATTCATGTTTTTGGACTGTGGGAGGAAACCGGAGAACCCGGAGGAAACCCACGCAGACACGGGGAGAACATGGAAACTCCACCCAGATGGGGATTCGAACCGGGAATCCCTAGCGCTGAGAAGCCACCGTGCCGCCCGAACATTAACCAATGGTTTTAAAAAAAATAAGAAAATTGCAAGAGAAAAAAAAATTATATAAATAAAGAAATAATCTTGATATTTTTAAGAATTTAACATTTTTCGGAAAAATTGCTGACCTGTTTTGCCGTGAGGTCACACCACTACCCACAGCGCCATCACGCGTACCACAGACAAGTATGTCCATTCCAGTGGTGACAAAAAACACTTTTTTTGTTTTACTACTCATTAAAAAGTCTTAATTAAATAAATGCACAGTAGCACATTTATCACAATCATGAGTAAATACAACCGACCAGTCGCCGATTGAAATACATGCGTAAAATTTACAAAAAAAAATGAAGTGAATAAATATGTGACAAATGTACAGAAAACAATTTACAGTCTTTATAAAGCTACATCATTTTAACATTCTAACCGCCTCTGTTTACCGCGTACATCTGTACGTTTGCGACTTTATAAGGTAGATCTATACAGAAGGGTCCAAGTATAATGAATTCCAGGCTGCTGTGCAGGTTCTTACTCTTGTACTTGGTTCTGTTTGAAAACAAGGCTGGACGCTTCATTTTCCCCAAAGCTGTTAATAATACGAAACAAGCAAAATATTAAAACATTCTTTAAAAAAAAATAAAAACACCCCCATATCACGTTAAATTACTTTATCCTAAATTAATTCTGCTTGGGGCGGCACAGTGGCTTAGTGGTCAGCACGTTTACCTCTCAGCACTACGGATTCCCGGTTCGAATCCCTGTCTGGGTGAAGTTTCCATGTTCTCCCCGTGTCCGCATGCGGACTCACACAGACACACTCTACATGGGGCAATTTGGAGAATCCAATAGACTTGATCCATGTTTTTGGACTATGGGAGGAAACCGGAGAACCCGGAGGAAACCCACGGGGAGAACATGGAAACTCCACCCAGATGGGGATTCGAACCGGGAATCCCTAGCGCTGAGAGGAGAACATACTAACCACTAAGCCACCATGCTGCCCAGTGTGGAATACATTACCCTTTAAAATATTTCAGTAATTAACATCATAATCATGACAGATTTATCTTGAGACCCATTTACAAAAAAAAAAAATAATAAATCATGGTCTCTGGGCATCTGGGGTCCATTGGGGACGCATTTCTTTTTTTTTTATTTATGCTTTCGTCCGAGTTCCACTTCATCTTGGTTTGAAAATGGAAAACACCGTCTTCATCAGCACCCCACCCAAACCGTGCCGCCGAGTCATTCACGTTCCTGCAACCAGACACGCCTACATTATAATGGACTTGTGGTTTCCTTAAAACATCGTTTCTCTTCTTGGTGAGAACCACGTCACCATGTTAAACCTTCAAAACCTGGAGCTTCATAGAGCGAGCATAAAGATCCTCTGACTCCGAACTGCTGAGTCGAAGCTTTCCAATGTTCTCTTGACGCCATTAAAGACGTCTTTGTTGACTTTAATGTTTGTGTTCTGTACTGATTGTTGCATGGCAACAGCAGAACAGCTACGTCTCCGCATCACTTCCTCTTCCTGAGATGATTATTCCCTCTGCTTCATGTGCAGTAAGTCTGACGGACAGGTTGGTCCGTGATGGTCTGCGGTGGTCAGTCCTGTTGCGTTTGTTGGATGACTTTCTTCTTTCGGACCGAGACCAGGTCGTAGAACGGATCCTTGGTGATGCTCGCCCTGTTGATGCGAAACGTACAGAGAACCAACTTCAGGCTGTTTGTTTTATACACTATGAAGTATGTAGACACGCCCATGTTTTGGTACCATGTTAAACTTGGGCATCTACCTCATCCATGAGCCCTGAGCATCTTAAGGGCCATAGCTACGTGCTTAGGTGTTTGGATTATTGATCTGAAGGTTAGGGGTTCTAATCCCAAGTCCTCAAAATTACCAATGTGGGGGCCCTTGCTGGAAACCTCATCTCTCCAGGGTTCCAGCGTCATTAGCTGACGGATTAGACTGGACTTTACCTGATTGACTCGATCCATTCGTCTCTCTCCTCGGCCGTCGCCGCACAGATCATGTAGCTCTGATGCTTTCCCTCCACGACCCGGCCGTCTGTCTCCGTCTTGCATGCCTTTATCTTCTGTCCTTTGCTGTTTGGGTTGTACAGCTCCAGACAGTACTACACAACATGCAAACACGATGAATTAATTCCAGCTACCTTCAACCTTCCTGAAACATATAACGCCGACCACTTCTTTTCGCCGACCAAATAACAGGGTTGTGAGTTGTGTGTTTCTTAATGAAGGTCCTGAATGGCCTGATCAGAGCCCTCAACTCAACCCCGTCACACGTCTATGGCGTGAATTAGAACGATTGCAAGCCAGGACTTCACCCAACACCAGTGCCCATAAACACATTCGAAAGTGATGTAAAATGAGTGGAAGGAGAGAATGACTTATGAGATATCCCTAATATAATTACACAATACTTGAAGTTCCAGGATAAACCAGAAGTGACTCAAGTTCCCTTTGTCTTTTGTTTTGTTTCAAATATAATATATATTTTTAACTTTGATCTTTTGGTATTTGAACCCTGACTTCTCGCTGGTCATTAATATCTATCTTTCAGTATTATGTTATAAGCATCATTGTGAGACTTGTATATATTGAATGAAATACAATCATTTTTATATATAATCATCAGTCAAGTCATCATTCATTCATTATCTTCCGCTTTATCCTCTATTAGGGTCGCGGGGGTTTCCCCCCATGCCCATTCAGGGGAGAACGTTTCAGGCGCTGGGCAGATAGACCCAGGACAGGGCGCCAATCTATCACTGGGCACACACTCACTCACACAGACACACTCTATATGGGGCAATTTGGAAAACTCAATTGACTTGATCCATGTTTTTGTACTGTGGGAGAAAACCAGAGAACCCGGAGGAAAGCCACGCGGACACGGGGAGAACATGGAAACTCCACCCAGATTGGGATTCGAACCGGGAATCCCTAGCGCTGAGAGGAGAAAATGCTAACCACTAAGCCTCAAGTCATCATATAGGGGCAATTTGAATAGAGGCAATTTAGCCAATTAATATTGAATCCATGTTTTTGTACTGTGGGAGGAAACCAGAGAACCCGGAGGAAACCCACGCGGACAAGGGAAGAATCCCTAGCGCTGAGAGTAGAACATGCTAACCACTAAGCCACCGTGCCACCCCTCAAGTCATCATATAGGGGCAATTTGAATAGAGGCAATTTAGCCGATTAATATTGAATCCATGTTTTTGGACTGTGGGAGGAACCTGGAGAACCCGGAGGAGACCCACAGGGACACGGGGAGAACATGGAACCTCCACCCAGATTGGGATTCCGATAGGAAGTGTCTCGACCTTCATAAATCTGTTGGTGGACATAAAGATAGCTGAATATTCAGGGATCAATAATTAATTAGGCGGCTGGATCTGTAACGAACTTTCCTGAAGGCTTCTTTAGAACTGTACAGCACATTACAGAAGATGAAAATAGAATTTGACGTCTGGTGCTGAAGTATGATGGGACTGTGATGTAACGAGGCCATCCCATCATCCCATCATCAGTGGTTTTGGAAGTGAGATCGGTAATGAGAACCTCTGTGATGGAGCTCCAGCTGGGTTCGGCTGACATGCTAACATAAAAACATCATCACATAGAGTCGAGTCTGTTTAGGTGGGTACGGGTGATGGAGGCAGGACAGACTGCCTGTCCCACTGCTGCCACGGTGACCATCACCCATTGGACAACAAAGAACGGAAGTGGCGAATAAACCCGGGATTGGTTCTATAGAAATCCGTTTCCAGTACCCACCGATTTCCGTGAGTGGTTGACTTCTCTTACGCACAGGTTCTCCAGAGGAATGATCCCTCTCGGTTCTTTGTCCTAAAAGCAAAAGAAAAGCTTGGAAAGCTGTTTGATTCTGCAGAGACGTAAATGCATCGACGTGCATGAAGCTTTGCTTACGGCTGTGTATTCGAAGTAGTAAAGACAGTTATCCGTCAGAATGAACCATCTCCTCTTCCACGTCTTGACTCGACCACCTGCAGGAGAGGCAACACAAAACAATCCACCTTCTTAAAAAGGACGCCATGCTGCCCTGCTGCTTACGGTTACATTTACATTTAGCGGACGCTTTTATCCAAAGCCACTTACAAATGAGAACATCACAAGTCAGTAGCTATGAAGAAAACCAGCTACACTGTAGAATTATCAATTGGCCGGCACGGTGGCTTAGTGGTTAGCATGTTCTCCTCTCAGCACGAGAGACTCCCGGTTCGAATCCCAATCTGGCTGAAGTTTCCATGTTCTCCCCATGTCCGCGTGGGCTTCCTCCAGGTTCTCCGGTTTCCTCCCACAATCCAAAAACATGGATCAAGTCAATTGAGTTCTCCAAATTGCCCCATATAGAGTGTGTTTGTTTGTGTGAGTGAGTGTGTGCCCAGTGATAGATTGGCACCCTGTGTATCTTTGGGTGTATCTTTGCCCAGCGCCTGAGACGCTCTCCCCTGGATGGACATGAGGAACATGTAGATAATGTTTAATGAACAGGCGTTCGTTAAAAAGCTGCGTCTTTAGTAGAGTCCTAAAAATGCCAAGTGACTCCCCCTAACGGACAGTGTTGGGGAGATGGTTCCACCATTGTGCAGTGGTGAACGCCACGAAGTGAGAATGAGCTCCTCGGTGAGGTGGAACCACCAGGCGACAATCATCACTAGAGCGAAGTGAACGAGTCGGAGTGGATTTTGAAAAGATAGAGTGAAGGTAAGAGGGGCCAGATCCAGAGATGGTCCTGTAGATCAGAGTCAGTGCCTTGTACTGAATGCAGCAGCTACATGGAGCCAATGTAAAGAACTGGCTTGGGCAGGTTGATTACGAGTCGGGCTGCAGAGTTCTGAATGAGTTGCGTCTCATTCGTTGTCACTCAATGCGGAAGGCGTTCTGTTTCCTACCTAGTTCTTTAGAATGAATCTGGAATGTGCATGTGGTTCCAGAAGCCGTGCATTACCCAGTTTTTGAAGCCAGCCTTCGCGGTCAGGGTTGAAGAATGTGTGTGTTAGATCGTTCCCGTCGTCCTCTGGTATTTTGAAGGGCTCGTTCCGGATGCTCTCGTACAGTTTCTGAGGTTACAGGAAAGAGGAACACATCGGATGAAGGAGAATTTTTGCTTAAAGTGCTTTAGTTTCATTCTGAACATGCTGGACTTTCAGCATTACTGTGTCCTTCTTCTCACGGACACTCCTGAAACTGCTGGTTTTTTGAATGGAGGACGATTTCAATCCAAAAACCTCATTTCAGCACAAACATGAACGTGACACACTGAAGTGCTAACTTACTAAATGTGCTCTACACACACAATGGTGATGCTATAAGCTCGGGTATCATCCTAATGGTTTTAAACTCAACCTTCCACTGGATAGCGTTCCTCATGTCCATCCAGAGATCTTTGTTTATCTAAGTTTGGTCGTGCTGTCCAGATCTGCATTAGTACAGGTCCTGTGACTGGTCCGAGTTAATGGGGTTGGGTGGGTGCGCTGACCGTGAGAAGCTCGTTGGGGAGGTCGTCTCCGTTATTGATGCCCCTGTTCATGCTGATGAAGCGCTCCAGTGTGGTCTTGTCTTTTACGTTGGGGTTGTGCAGACTGGTGTTCAGCATGATGATGGCGAAGGACAGGATGTAACACGTGTCTGTAAAAAAATAATAATAATAAAACCCGCATTTATTCATGTGTTTATAAAATGTGACAGTTGTGTCACATGCAACAATATAAATTATATAATTAAATAATAAATAATTAAATAATGGGAGTGTGTGTGTTATATAGTGTTAGGGTTATATATAATGTGTAATTGCAGTGTGTAAAATATTTATATATATATATATATATATGTATATGTAATGGGCGGCACGGTGGCTTAGTGGTTAGCATGTTCTCCTCTCAGCGCTGGGGATTCCCGGTTCGAATCTCAATCTGGGTGAAGTTTCCATGTTCTCCCCGTGTTCGTGTGGGTGTCCTCCGGGTTCTCCGGTTTCCTCCCACAGTCCAACAACATGGATCAAGGTCAACTGAATTCTCCAAATTGCCCCATATAGAGTGTGTCTGTGTGAGTGAGTGTGTGCCCAGTGATAGATTGGCGTCCTGTCCTGGGTGTATCGGCCCAGCGCCAGAAACGTTCTCCCCTGGATGGGCATGGGGATACCCCCCCCCCTTCCCCGCGACCCTAACTTTTTTGTCCAAAGCAACTTAGAAGTACATTAGAACACAGGGTTGGCCATAACACAACATCTCTGGAGCAATAACGGTTACGAGCCTTGCTCAAGGACCCACATTGGTAACTTTGGTTGACCTGGATTTTAAACCCCCCACTTCCACTTGCTAGCCCAACACCCTGACCACTGAGCATTTACTCTTGAGATGCACTCTTCACATTTAAAAAGGTCGAATTACAGATCAATATTCCAAAATCTTCGGCCGTCCTGCGTACCTGTGGACTGGAAGACGTCCGGGTTACACTCGCAGTAGCGCGTAGCGAAGGCCTCCATCATGCGATCGATCTTTTGAGCCTCGCCAGGAAGACGGAAGCTCCACAGAAACTGCCTGAAAGAAAAAAAATATATTGTTTTTAGTTAAATCTGACCTCTTAATAAACCATGAAGTCCTAAACCATCAACCATCCATCATCTCTATTAGGGTCCCGGGAGGGGTTCCCCATGCCCATCCAGGGGAGAACGTCTCGGGCGCTGGGCAGATACTCTCATGACAGGATGCCAATCTATCACTGGGCACACACTCACTCACTCAGACATCCATGTTGATCCATGTTTTTGGACTGTGGGAGGAAACCAGAGAACCCAGAGGAAACCCACGCGGACACGGAGAGAACATGGAAACTCGAGCCATATTGGGATTCAAACCAGGAATCCCTAGAGCTGAGAGGAGAACATGCTAAACACTAAGCCACCATGCCGCCCCTAAACCACACAGTAAAGCAAAATGATGTCCTCCCCGTGTCCACTTGGGTTTCCTTCGGGTTCTCTGGTTTTTTGTGTGCTAGGTGTGTCTTTACACACACCCTACATTGCTGTCACATGTTTATTATGTCATTACTGGTGCAGATTATTAATTCATTATTAAAGTATTTATTGGCATATTAATTAATAGCGTCACTGGAGCCGAACACCCCATGGTTCCCACATTGAGACAGCGGCGGCGTTTTCAGACTGCCGTGTGAAAGTGGAAGCTTACCTCAGGGCCTGAACGAGGTTGAGATCCACAAACTCATGAAGTTCCACAAAAGCTTTGAGGACCTGCAGGTGCATTTCCTCTCTGTTTGGAACATGTTTTCTTATTAATCACTGGAATGGATCAGTGGGCGCTTTTTTTTTTATTTTCAAATCTTTTTACATTACCTTTCCCCCAGGAAGTCTCCTATCGCTGTTTTATTAAGACCTTCCTCTTTATAGAGAAACTCGGCTATGTTCTGGGGCTTCCACATCAGCAGGTTGTTCTCCACCAGGTAGTTTACCCCCTGCAAGAAAGTCCTCTGTTCAGTTCAATTTGATTTAAATAGTGTGTTTTACAATACAGATTTTTACAAGTTGCATCTGAACCTGGGCAACTACAGCAACAATATGACAGAGCCTATATAATATGGCAGCAGCTGCCTCTATATTGAAGCAGCTATCTCTATATCGAAGCTTTGTACAGAAAC
>JAFMOD010000114.1:3981413-3993216 GCA_019802435.1 Corydoras maculifer
GACATCCACACTCATCCAGGAGGCTTTCCGAAGAAACTGGAGTGTGTGGGGGAATTTGTGCCCATTAATCCAGAATATAGGCGCCTGGCACACATCCCAAAATATATTTAATGGTCTTTATAAACCATGTGTTGTGCGCAGCAGACTCGCAGGAGGAGGAACAGGCCTTTCTCATGCTGTTCCCCAAAGTTGGAAGAGTACAGTTGTCTAGATTGTGCATACAGATTTAGTAACAACATGGTGTGTTCCATATGTTTATAGGGTTGCACTGATGCTTGCAGTCAGTATTGATCCGATACTCTGCTCATCGTGTACATGAATTTGTATTTGGACTCGTAATACTAACAAACACTACTTCACTCCATAAACTTAATTGTGCTGATACAGTTGTATTGTGTGAAACCAATATTCCTGTAATAATTTACATTGATATATATAAATCCATCCATCCATTATCTTCCACTTTGTCCTCTATTAGGGTGGGGGGGGGAATGGGGTTTCCCCCATGCCCATCCAGGGGAGAACGTTTCGGGCGCTGGGCAGATACACCCAGGACAGGGCGTCAATCTATCGCTGGGCACACACTCACTCACACGGTCACACTTTATATGGGGCAATTTGGAGAATTCTATTGACTTGATCCATGTTTTTGGACTGTGGGAGGAAACCGGAGAACCCAGAGGAAAACCACACGGACATGGGAAGAACATGGAAACTCCACCCAGATGGGGATTCGAACCGGGAATCCCTAGTGATGAGAGGAGAACATGCTAAACCACTAAGCCACCGTGCCATCTATATATATATATATGTTATATATATATATATATATATATATATATATATATATATATATAATATTGATTAATAATTAATTATATGAGGTAATAAAATTCCAGTTCTGTAGAGGACATAATGCCAGGATGAACAGTCAATGAAGCAAAGCACTTTTTAAAAAACATTTAGAGGTGATTAAATCCGATGAGCAGCTTTATTATGTAAATAACATGCAGATATGAATTATTGCGTTATTAATTTGCTGTATTGTTGGTTAATTGGTTTGTGTGTAAAACCTTGATGCTGTTCATGGTTTATAGCATTTCTTTAGATTTTACTCCATTGCTAGTTCTTCAGTACTGGGATCTGATGTCCTCATCGTTCCAAACCACTGAGCCACGAAACAAACCCTTAACCAACAAAACACCAGATTAACAAAGCAAAAGCCAATAAAGTGTCTTTTACATCCGACCACTAGATGACGCAACAGCTCCATCTAAAAGACTCCTGCTGAATCCTGTTTTTTTTTTTATTATTCAGTTATTTAACTATTTATTAAGATTATTAAGATTTTTTTTTTTTTTTGGACGTTTAATAATGTCTCTATGTTGGTAAGTGTTTTCCACCTCAGCTTTGGAAAGAAATGGGGATGAAGATTTAAAATGCAATTAGGGATTAAAATTGAGAGCGCTGTCCAAATAGTTCAGTTCCACAAAAGAACGAGTGCTGACGCTGAATGAGGTGCAAAATAGAGCAACCGGGGATCAGTAACACGGCCTTCTCTGTTGTGTAGTCATCCATGTTGATGGGGAGGAGGATAGAACCGGCATGTTTTTGGGGTCAGATATCCAGTATTTTTGCAGGAAAGGCAATTGATGCAAATATTCTTTCTACATCAAGCAGCCTTCAACTAGGTGACTTTGGAAGTGTTGACTTTGCTTTGCACACTAATCACATAACTGATCTACTTTTGAGTAACTGGAGGGTTTTGCAGCCACCCAATCAAGGTTCATGTTCTCGTGGGGTCAGTAGGTCATAGTGGACATGTGAATGTAAGGTGATGTCATTTTTATGTCGAATTAGAACATAGAACATGGTAAATAAACGTTGCATGCAGTGAAACGACCCGGGTTTACAAGTTGCGTCACAAACCCAGGAAGTGGTTTGTAATGATAGAATTAGTCATGAGAAACTTAACCCCGCCCATAAATGAGTATATTCAATACACTTACACACACACACACACACACACACACACAAATAAATAAATAAAATTATATATATATATATATATATATATATATATATATATATATATATATATAAGATTAGATTAGCGATAGATTGGTGCCCTGTCCTGGGTGTATCTGCCCCGTGCCAGAAATGTTCTCCCATAGATGGGCATGGAGAACATGGGCAACCCTTCATGGGGACCCTAGTAGAGGATAAAGCAGAGGGTGATGGATGGATGGATGTGTGTGTGTGTGTGTGTGTGTGTATATGTATGTATATATATATATATATATATATATATATTATTATTATTATTTTTTTTTTCTCAATTCATATATTTCCCTTTTGTACATATAAACACATCTAATGGAGCATCTGTAAAAACTGCAATTTAATAAAGTATTCTGGTTCTGATATTCACATCAAGGGCTTTGGAGTAGAATGTTTGTGGTTATGGTGAAATTGGTGTGACCTTTTATTTATTTCAGACTTCTGTTCATCTTCTCTTTTAGGCCTGTAATCTGTTTTGTAGATTAAAGCCTTCCCCTCCTCCATCCCTATATCAAGTCTCTGCCTGATAGTGCTTGGCTATATCTCTGTGATTTTACCTGACTTCAGTCTCCATTAAGTCTGGATTGCAGGGTCTTTGATATTCTGCAAAAGTATTAAAAATTCATAAAGTCAAGAACTTGCTTCATATTCCACTAATTCTCCAAGTTGCCCTGACTCTGTGTGTCATCCCAGGTTATGTACACACTGCTGCTTGCTTTAAAATCTAATCCTGACTTTTGGATTTCGTACCATGAGATGTATTTACCACATTGTTTTAATCAGGGGTCACATTTGGAGAGGAAAAGGCCGATGATCTGCTCTATTTTCTGCAACCAGGAGGTAAAGCTGTAGCCAAAACAGTCCCGAGCACCAGAAAGTGTGTTCTGGGTTGCATGTCTGCTTTCATGTAAAGGAGGCATTGCCATGCGTAAATGATTTATGAGCTGGAAAAGTTCCTGGAGCTATCAAAGTCTCGTTTTTCATCTTTTTGAACGTCGTGTGCGCCATCGATTCGGCCCATGAGGCCAACATAAGCCTGATCAGCTTAGAACGAGCGGCAGACATTCCCCCGAACAAATGGACCACTCCTCTGCGAGTGTGACTGGCGAATCCGTTACGTAAAAGTTGATCCGGTTGCCACGGAAACGGCTTGCGCGTTAAAACTCCTGACCACTTCTGGATAAATTGAGAAACGGATATCATCAGAAATTCTATTTAAGGTCGGCAGAGTGTAAATGGGTTATGAAGACATGAGATTAGTACGGCGGTGCGAGGGAGAAAAAGGCGCCGATTCGAGTGGCTCCAAGCGGCGATTATTAACCTGATTACATTTTCAATTCTTCTGCCGTCTAAAGACTTTCGGGTTGGTAATCGAGGCTCATGCAGGCTCATGGAGCTGAATGCTTATTTAAAAATGTCTGAACGTCCGCAGGCGGGAATTTGGGCCATACTTGGTTTTGCATGTGCGTTTGAATTGAACCCTGTAGCCCTATAACCGCGTTGTACCAGGCCTATAGTGAGGCATCCCACAAGGGTGTACCTGCGGGGATATTTGATTTTGCTTTTATGTTTAAGAAAAAAAGGACACTCTTTCTCTCAGTTTATATTAATTTTATTAATCTAGTGCATTGATGTTAAAGGTAGGGTTCTGTATGGACCACTTAACTTCCAAGAACTACCCCAAACATGAACCTTCTGGTCATGCTGAAGAGCGAAAAGGGCCTTCCCCAAAGTGTTCACATGAGGCAGCATGCATCTGATTGTCTGTAATGCATGGTTAGGTGTTTGATTTTCAACACTTGTGCCATAGAACTTAATGAAACCCATGACTTCAGTCATTAGGACTTAATGAGCTGTGTCCCAATACTAGACAAAGTAATCAGTGTGTTTATGGGCGGAGATGCTGGAGGCTCAAGGGTCTTCCCTGAATAAAAGTTAGAGGCACACAGTGTTCCAAAATGCCAATCTAGCTACCTGATGTAATACACGTGCACCAATGGAACTGCACACAACACTATTGCAATAATTAAGGGGTGTGTCCCAATCCTGCTGTCCATATTGTGTATTTACTGTGTAATTATTAGGTTTTGGCCGTTTTCATGTAATGCCCTTAATAAAATCAGTGCGAAACAGTCAATTTATGCTCAATGGATTCAGCAATCTCCCAATCGATGGACGTGTCGGAGACTGAATCATTTTCTGGGAGGCGGCTGAAGGAAACAAAGTCCAGCAGGGTTTTTGACTAAACAAATGGACGCACATGAATTTATTAAAACGCTGTGTTTTCCAAAGAGAAGAGCGCTGACGGGATTCAGTGGGAGATTAAAAACACTGAATCACTGCAGTAATGGATACCCTCCGAACAAGATACGAAGGGTAGAGCCTTCGTCAGACGGCGCGGTACTTTGTGAGGTTCTCATCGGAAATATGGGGAGTTTAAAAGGTTAAGATTTTCCCACGTGATTAAATGGACGGGTGCTTGTATTTCTACTTAAATGCAGATAATGTAAATCATCCGAGGCCTATATTTGGATTTAAAGGCTTCTCCCAGGAACTGTGTTTGCTTCTTTAGTTATCATCTGTATATAATATTTCAGTTTTGTGGGGACTGGGAACAGCAGCGCAAGAACAGGCTGTACAGAACGTCAGTCCATTTTAGGGCATTTCTTATTGATTCCCATTTACAATACGGCTTTAAAAAATGTAATTGCAGGTCTGTGTTATATTTTTAAACAAAGGGGCGAAATTCAGTGATCGCGATATGGACTTAAATCTCCAAACAGACACCAAAAATTTTATTTTTATTGCATTTTCATTCATTCATTATCTCCCGCTTTATCCTCTATTAGGGTCACGGGGGGGGGGGGGGGTTCCCCATGCCCATCCAGGGGAGAACGTCTCCGGACCCAGGACAGGGCGCCAATCCATCGCTGGGCGCACACTCACTCACACAGACACACACTTTATGGGGCAATTTTGAGAATTCAATTGACTTGATCCATGTTTTTGGACTGTGGGAGGAAACTGGAGAACCCGGAGGAAACCCACGTGGACACGGGGAGAACATGGAAACTCCACCCAGATTGGGATTCGAACCGGGAATCCCTAGAGCTGAGAGGAGAACATGTTAACCACTAAGCCATCGTGCCACCCCCTGCTGTATATATACTGTGAATATATATACTGTGTGTGTGTGTATATATATATATATATATATATATATATATATATATATATATATATATATATATATATATATTTTTTTTTTTTTTTTTTTTTTTTTTTTTTTTTTTTTGTACATTTTAACTGGTAAAATGGTGCAACTGCAACATCTGCATTAAAGTTTTCTGATTTTGATTTTAACTAAAAGTAAAGATCAACCTTGAGAACATTGGTTCGTAATAAAGTCGAGCAGAATGCACTTGGTGGAAAACCCCCTCATCAGTAAATGGAGATCAATGGGTGAAGCTTCATCATTAGTTTAAACACGTGAGAGGGACGGTTTACAGGACAGTGCCGAGTTCTACAGTGTTGTATGGTGCTTCTGATGAAGACAGGAGATGGAGCTGAAAGTGGCGGAGATGTCGATGCTATGATGCTTCCTGGGACTGAGGAGGATGGAGAAGAGAGTTGATTAGAGGGATGACACAGGTAGGACGCTTTGGTGATGAAGTGTGGGAGGTGAGACTGAGGTGCAGAGGAGGGTTGAGATTTAAACCGGCAGATGGATGCTGAGGACGGAGCCGCCAGGCTGGAGGAGGAGGAGAGCACGAGTACGTTTATGGTGCGGGTGCATGGGGTGATGGAGGAGGACGTTGAGGACAGAGCGATGGAGATTAATGATCCGCCGTGGCAAAGAAAAGGATACAAAAGAATTAGGACACACCCCTTAAGTATCGATTTTTAGGGGTTTTATTCAGTTCCAGCGCTGGAGATGTTCTAAACCTTTCACCCAGCAGACAGTTGGTTTGGTTTATGTGCGTCCTGTGGATCTTGTGATGTCATCGTAGCCTTCAGAGGTCAGGGCATGGAGATGATGGCTCTGGCCCAAAGGGAGGGGCGGGAGCAGGAAGTGGCAGAGATGTAGATGATGTGATTCTTATTGAGAGTGATGGAGAAGGGGGGTGGGTTAGGAAAGTCCCTAACTCTGGGGAGGGTTTAGACATGTACAGAATGAATGGAACCTGGACCGGCGGTCCTGCAGGACGCCCTCAATGGACTTATAGAGTCTTTAATTGTTGAATACGGGTCACCTGATCATCGCACAATTGGTACATGGCTGTCCTACACTGTTGAAGCTGCCCGGCTGTTTAAGGATGAGTCCTCCACTGAGCCTCGGTCCTCACAAGGTTTCTTCCTTAAGATAACAACATAACAGAGTTTTTTTCTTGCCACTGTCGCTTCGGCTTGCTCTTTGGGTTTTGCGCTTTTGTGCCAATGTACTATTGTAAAAAGCACTATATAGATGAACTGCTTGAACTTACAGAGGAGGATGAAGGATGCTGAAGATGAGACCTCTGAGCAGGAGGAGGAGAAGAAGGACATGGAGGAGGTTTATGGATTTGATGAGAGAGAACGTGCCAATTAAGGTGACGGAGGAGGAGATTTTAGAATATGGTGAGATGGAGCATAATGATCGGCTGTATGCTTTCAACACTTTGGGGAAGGCCCTTTTTCTGTCCTCGGTGTCTCTAAAGGCAGGATTGGCATTGAGGTTGTTGACCCAGATTAGTTTTGATTGCTCTACATTTACATTACATTCAGTCGTTTAGCAGCTGCTTTTATCCAAAGCGATTTACAAATGAGGCGGTGGTTAGTGGTTTGGCACGTTCGCCTCTCATCACTAGGGATTCCCGGTTCGAATCCCCATCTGGGTGGAGTTTCCATGTTCTCCCCGTGTCCACGTGGGTTTCCTCTGGGTTCTCCTGTTTCCTTCCACAGTCCAAAAACATGGGTCAATTCAATTGAATTCTCCAAATTGCCCCATATAGAGTGTGTCTGTGTGAGTGAGTGTGCGCCCAGTGATCGATTGGCACCCTGTCCTGGGTGTATCTGCCCAGCGCCTAATACGTTCTCCCCTGGATGGGCATGGAACCCCCCCCCCCCCCAGGACCCTGATAGAGGATAAAGCGGAAGATAATGGATGGATGAATGAACTTAAAACTGAGAACATCACAAGTCGGTGGTTATGAAGACTACTCCTGTTCTAGTTCTGCGCTAAAAAAACGAAACATTTTAGAATTAGAAACTTAAACCTTAAACCCAGCGCAGTGCAGGAAACATCCCTGTGCTGTCACAAAGCCAGCGTTCTGCAGGAGCTCCGACCCGGAACCTCTCACAGACGGCAGACAGGTGTCATTCATGTCTCTGAAATAGGATTGTTCTGTCCATGTCCAAACTCTACGTTTATATTATATATGTATAGAGAGAAAGAGAGAGAGAGCGAGAGCGAGCGAGAGACATATACTGTCTGTTTTTCGAGAGGGTCAATAATGAACGACGGGGCTGAAGTCTCACACAGCCGCCGTCAAACCGAGAAAAGCTGATGTAAATGAGACTGCAGGGAGATGCTGAGTGGATCTCTGACACGACCCCCCCACACACTCACACCCACACCCCCACCCCCAGCATGGAAGGTGCGGAAGAGAGGTGGTATAGTGTGAGCAAATAAAGCCGCCGTGCCTCATGGCTCTATTTCCATCCCTTTACCCGTTCGCACTGTCTCCTTAATGACGAGACAGAAAGAGGACAGGGGTAATGAGTACGGGGTTCGAGTGTCCAGTTCGTTAGAGGGTCCACACAAAACAAGCCTTGATGGAGTTATTACTGAGCGGACGGACGGACGGATGGTTATGTTCTGTTTGTTCCAGACAGCCGACCCTATTCACTCGCCGCGCTTGTTTTTGAGTTCAGGGGGTGGAGGTGGGGGGGTGGGGGGTGGAGGTGGGGGATTGGGGGGGGTGTAGCTGTTTTCCACGTAAACGCTTGAAAACTCAAAGGCACTGTAATTACAGGGCTTCTAATGCTTTTACCAGAGACCTGACATATCGCAAAGGTTCGTGTAATTATCCACAGGATGCCGAGGACATCACTTGGGGGGTGGGGGGGTGGGGGGGCAGGGCTTTGGGGGTTTTTTTAGCGATGGATTCTGGGAAGAATAAACAATTGCTTAACGTTTCAGAAGTCCACTACACCATAACCTACAGGTAAAAGTATCGGGACAAGCCTTATTAAAATAAGCCCTGAAATCATGGGTTCCAAGTTTACCAGCGATAGATTGCCCCTCTGTCCTGGGTCTATCTGCCCAGCGCCCAAAACCTTCTCCCCTGGATGGGCATGGGGAACCCCCCCGCAACCCTAGTAGAGGATAAAGCAGAAGATGATGGATGGATGGATAGTACAAGTTTAGACAATCAACACCCCCCAGCGATCCACACTCAATCACACAGACACAGTATACACTCTCTATATAGGGGCAATTTACTTAAATCTACTTTTATTATATAGGGGCTAATTTACCTTGAATCCTTATTTTTGGACTGCCGCTGGAAGTGGGTGGGGAGATGGAAACTCCACCCAGATCAGGATTCGAACCTGGATCCCCAGCCCCCACCAGCTATTCATTTTGGATTTTTGGCTTCCAGCATCACAACGAACACTTTGGGGAAGGGCCGTTCTTGCTTTCAGCATGAATTTGGGAGAGTTTGTTTATTCTTGGGGTGACTTCTGTTCACATAGAACCCTGAATTTTAACCCCATCCATACTTTTGAGATGAACCGGAACTCAGATCATTCTTCAACATCGGTGTCTGACCTCCGAAACGATCCAATAAATTAATGAGCAAGACGTTCGGCAGAATCTCTGCAAATGATTGTGTTGTGGATGCTGGTGGTGCTGCAAGATGGTAAGGAGTTGGAGGAGGGGGGGGTCCCAAAACTTTTGTCCATATAGTGCATCATTCATCTTTAGGTTCTTACTCTATTGTTTTTTATTTACTCTCTCTCTCTCTCTCTCTCTCACGCTTTTTCTCTCATTTATTACTTTCCCTCCACTTTCCATCTGTCCACAGACTTTCTCCATCCATCTTCCCTTCTCTCCCCACCCTCACTCATTCCTCATCCCTCTCTCCACCCAGCATCCACCCTCCACCTCTCTCTCTCTCTCTCTCGTCTCGTATCTCCTGTATTCCCTCTCTCCATTCACCAGCCAGCCCCCTCTCTCATTCTCCCTTTCCTCCATCCGAATGCTCCTCTCTCACTGGCTGCTTCTCCACACACCCGGCAGCTCGGTTACCTGGATACAGGATGCTGTGCTCTTCAGTCCTGTGTGAGACTCTTGACTCGGTTCTAGCTTGAACGTTCCTCCCGCTGAATCCCCTGCTGTTCCCTTTTCTCCAGAGCCGGTGTAGAGCGAGACTGATCTGCCGATTTATCCCGACTCACCGTGGGACTCGCCGCAGGGACGGAAAGTCCACTTTCACTCGCCATCACCCGGTGAGTCCGGCCCCATTCGATATTGATCGTATTGATATGTGTGGATGTATCGACATATTAACTGTCTTGAGGACACATTAGTTAAGAGCCCGAGCCCGTTGGAGGTGTAGTTTGGCGGGTTCCATCAAACATCAGAGTTCTGGCCTGAAAATGTCACTCCTGCAAAGTTCTGAGTGCCGAGTTCTGTTTCAGGAGAAAAAGAAAGTGAAATGTGGGTCGAGCTGACCGAGCCGATGCTCTTCAGAACCCAGAACCGTGTGTCTGTTCAGCAGAACATATGAGCTGAAACCAGTTCCCTACTTTATTTCTGAACAGACAGCTCATTTGCATATATGCAAATTATATTGCTGAGGGGGTGGGGTCATACTAATGATGGTTTTGATGCGTGATTTCCAAACTGCTTTCATTATGTAGTTATGATTGTCAGGCGTTGTAACACTATTGACCACACAGAGTACTGTCTGTCTGTCTGTCTGTCTGACCGTCCGTCCATCCGTCTGTCTGCATGTCTAAGTCTGCCTGTCCAAATTTCTGTAATTGATTCTGCTACAGACCATTATATCTATTTATTTAATTATAATTATTATTATTATCAGGCGGCACGGTGTCTTAGTGGTTAGCATGTGCTCCTCTCAGCACTAGGGATTCCAGGTTCGAATCCCCATCTGGGTGGAGTTTCCATGTTCTCCCAGTGTCCGCGTGGGTTTCCTCCGGGTTCTCCGGTTTCCTCCCACAGTTCAAAAATATGGATCAAGTTAAATGAGTTCTCCAAATTGCCCCATATAGAGTGTGTCTGTGTGAGTGAGTGTGTGCCCAGCGATGGATTGGCGCCCTGTCCTGGGTCTATCTGAACAGCACCCGAAACGTTCTCCCCTGGATGGGCATGGGGAACCCCACCGCGACCCTAATAGAGGACAAAGCGGAAGATAATGAATGAATAAATGAATGATTAATTTCATTATTACACATATCCTTTACAAACATACACTGTCTGAACAGAAGTATTAGGACAGACCTCTTAATAATTCACTTCGTGTTTTTTAGTCCCATTGTAACAATAAAAATCCAGCATGTATCAGTACAAGTGGAACAGTTTGGGGAAGGCCTTTTCCCTCGTCCAGCATGACGGTGTCTGTGCAGAAAGCAAGACAACGGAGCCACGACCTCATTAAACATTTAAAATAATGAGCCCGTCTCATTATACTGTACACCGGTGTCCGACCCCACTTCTGCTCTCCTGACAATGAGCTCCACAAACACTCTCCAGACTCTTAGTCTTTTTAGATGAGGATTGGGCTTTTTAAGCTGCTGGATTGTCCATTGTGATGAATTATGAGGTCATAATGCTGAGCACTGTTCCTTTTCTACAGTCTGTGTTTGCATGTCCTCCCCGTGCCTCTGTGGGCTTCCCCTGGTTTCAAAGACAAACCAATAATTAAATAGCAGATGCTTAATTGCTCTAGATTTGGGGGTGGGGTGCATATCAATGCACTCATGGGGCATTATCCAAGGCCAGATAAATAAGGCTGCCTCATTGGTGTAAAACTGTGTCATGTTGAATATTTGGATGCGGTGCCTGCTCTGTTTAAAGTTTGGGGATTGGATCTCAGATCCACCAAGTTACCAATTTGGCTCCATAACCCTAATTGCTCCAGGGGTTCATTTATCCTCGCAGACCCTGTGATCTGAACCCCAACATCAAGTTGGGCTACTTGTCAGTCGCTTTGAATGAAAGTATGACCAAAACTGACTGACCCTGCAATAAACACAACCATTCCATCATCATCTGAGGTTCATAGCTGAGGTTTTAGGCGCCAAATTTACCAAATGCTCGTTTCGATCCTCCAGTAAGTGCTTCGGATTATTTCCCTGATCTTTACGTTTGCGTTCTCGGTGATTGCTATTAAAACCCGACATTATGTGCTTTTGGGAATGGCTTTAGCGACGAGCTCGCTCCTCCCCTTGTGCCACATAAATAAGTAAAAAAAACGCTGGCCCTTTGTCCACTCGGCTGCCCGTTAATTCATATTCAACTCCACAGCTGTTCACACCGGCGCACCTCGCTCCTCTGTGACTGATGAAGGGGAAAGCGCTGGTGATTGATGTCCTCTCCTCCCCCTGATGGTGCAATTAGCGTCTCTTCTCTAAATGCTATCTCACTCCAGCCGCCAATTTACCCCTTTCAATAAGAGAGAGGCTGATGAATCGAGTGAGAAAGTGTGTGCGTGGGGGGGGGGGGGGTGAGAAA
>JAFMOD010000114.1:4002780-4057780 GCA_019802435.1 Corydoras maculifer
CTGATCATAAACAATCCACCACCCAAATGATGCCTGTTCTGACCAACAGAGAACAGAGAACCAACAGGGAAAACAGATGGACTACAGTCTGTAATTGTAAAACTACAAAGTCCATCTATATGGTAAGTGGAGGACATAGGGAATGGAGCGAGAAGGGGGGTGTGGCCTAACTTTGACTGGTACTGTGTGTATATAGTAGTTGGGGATAATGTATTGAAGCTACATTCAGGGTGCTGTTTGTTTGGCACTCATGCTAATAAAGTCGTTTATGCCTCGCGCCACGTAACCGCCCGAGCGGCTTCTTGTTTTGTGCGTCTCTAATAAAAAGCCAATTAGCCCGCATCAGCGTGTTGTTGGGAAAAAGGGCGGCGAGGCTCCCAACATCATGAGAGATAGCTAACAAAACAAATACAGCTGCTGTAGGACTGGCGAGGCTTATAAAGCACCACCATTAATCCTCGGCGCTCATTTCCTGCGCGGTCAGGGTCCCGACGCTTTGTAATATTTTATAGCTTGTTTTTTTTTTTTTTTTTTTCTCCTCCCTCAGACACGGCGCTTGGCCTCTTAATTAATGGACATGGCTCAACCACACAACCTGTTCAGGTCTCGTTAGTGTTTTGAACAAGCGACATTCATGACTGTGGAGGGCGTGAGGATCAAAACACTTTTGTTAAAAGCTCCACAAAAATAATACATACTTTGGATGAAAGCGATGAATTCTTTTTTGTATTATTTATGTAGCATACAGGCAAATTCATACTGTCTTCTTGTTTCCGCAGGTGCCATGGCAGGACTCTAAACCCAGTCTGGTAAAATGGAGACCCCAGTTCCAGGCCTGGTATTTGGACCAACACCGCTGCACGCCGTAGAATCAACAGGCCACTTGGAGTTGTCCCCGGCGCCAGATGACTCCCTCCATGTTAATGGGTCTTGGCAGAATTGGACGGAGATTAATGAGGGTTTCGTGCCGAGTGTTGCTGGAATCCTCATTCCTCTAATCTACATCATCGTCTGCGTGGTCGGTTTGGGTGGAAACACGTTGGTCATACACATTGTCCTGCGTTACTCTCAAACCCAGTCCGTGACCAACATCTACATCCTGAACCTGGCCATAGCTGATGAGCTGTTCATGCTCGGCCTCCCGTTCCTGGCCGTCCAGAATGCTCTCCTGTCCTGGCCCTTTGGCTCCCTGATGTGTCGCCTGGTCATGACCGTGGACGCCATCAACCAATTCACCAGCATCTTCTGCCTGACTGTGATGAGCATCGACCGCTACCTGGCGGTGGTCCATCCCATCCAGTCCTCCAGGTGGCGGCGACCCAGAGTTGCCAAAGCTGTGAATGCCACCGTGTGGGCGGTTTCCTTCGTGGTTGTCTTACCGGTGGTGGTTTTCGCCGACGTGCTGAAGGACGACGGGAACTGCAGCATCGTCTGGCCCGAGCCTGCCGAAGTCTGGAAAGCTGCCTTTATCGTCTACACGGCGACTGTGGGCTTCTTCGGCCCTCTGCTGGTTATCTGTATGTGCTACCTGCTCATCGTCATCAAGGTGCGCAGCTCGGGACGCAGGGTCCGGGCCACGTCCATACGACGGCGTAAGTCGGAACGCAAGATCACGAGAATGGTGGTGATCGTGGTGGCTGTCTTCGTGTTCTGTTGGCTACCCTTCTACTTACTAAACATCGTCAACCTGCTCGTCCTGCTCCCGGGCGAGTTCCGGGGCCTCTATATCTTCGTCGTGGTCCTCTCGTACGCCAACAGCTGTGCCAATCCCATTCTGTATGGATTCCTCTCGGATAATTTCAAGCGCGGCTTCCGGAAGGCCCTGTGCCGGTCGACGAGGCGAGTGGAGAATCAGGACCTACAGCACGGCACCCTCGGGAACCACACCCTGCCCCTCGAGGACATGAAAAAAGACCTGGAGCTGATAGACTGCCTGAGAGAGAACTGTAGACAGAGACAAGGCAACCGCCAGCAACCAGTGGCCGGGGAGGAGCAGGGGGTAAAGACGGGTTACACGCAGAACGCCACGCAAACGACCGAACTCAGCAGAGTCGTCCACAACGGGTGCGCCGCCAAACACTCCAAGTCACTGGAGGCCGGTCCGAGTCATGGGAGTCGAACTGGGCGAAATGGGGACTGTGTAAATCCAACTTCCGAAGCGGTTCTCACGCTAAACGGAGCTCAGCGGGGAAACGTCAAAGTCGCTTCAGAGGAAGCTGCAGAAGGCATTCTGGAGATCAGCTACCTGTGAGAAATCCTTTTTTTAAAATCAAGCCGGAAATGAAATAAAATGGACAAACGGACTGAATTCTACTGTCGGTCTGACTGCGACCGCTGTGTCCCATCAAGCAGGTGCATTTTGGAGAACCGTTTGCTCAAGTCCTTGGTTTCAGGTTTGAAGACCTTAAACCCGAACTGCAGTCATCATTTGAGAACTGAAACGCAGATTATGATCCAGATTATGAGATTGGGCACAGACTTACCCCGATATCTTGTAGAAAGCCCCATCAGAAGAGTTAAAGCAGCTCTAGCTGTAAAGGCGGAACCCGCGTGGACTGAGCCGTCATTAAAATGTGGCCTCTGTTAAATATCTGTATCTTCAGGTCCTCGCCAGATAAAGTCCGCACTTCATGCTCATTTGAGTGATGATTTTAAATTTACTTATAAATCCATAATGAGCTGTTTGGTTTTTTTACAGAAACTTAATCAACAACATTTCAGTTTCGTGGCTTTTTTGTGAACTGGCGCTATGACGCTGTACATGGTGTAAAAATGCTTTTGTGTTGCACTAAGAAGATCTGAATTATAATAGATTTGCCAAAGGTTATTGTTTTGCTCTTATTTCGTCTCCGGCATTATTGTCGTTCCTCCTCACCGAGGCTTAGCACAGAACTAGGAGCTGCCGCGTTCACACCGCCGAATCGTAATGAGGTTTTATTTCGACTTCAAAGACTTCACTGAAGCCAGAATGAGGAGCTGATATGTTTAACGATGACGGATTCCGATGAAGATCAACATCCTGGGCTCCAACCTACACCCTGCACAAGAGTTCTTACACCCTGCCAACAGACTCTTTTCACGCCTTCCACCTGCGTTGTTTAAATAGCAACGCTGCTTGTGAATATATCTCCCCCGGTGGGCGTGGCCTTCTTAAAATAGGGCGTGTTCTGGTACATTTTTGGCGTGTTGCTATCTTGGCAATGGGAAACAACCTCTCCAGACCTCAACGGTCAGACGTCAGTCACTACCTTGGTGGGGAACCAACACAGGCTCGTCCATCCATCCATTATCTTCCGCTTTATCCTCCACCAGGGTCACTGGGGGGGGTTCCCCATGCCCATCCAGCTGAGAACGTTTCGGGCGCCAATATATTGCTTGGCACACACTCTCTCACACAGACACACTCTATATGGGGCAATTTGGAGAATTCAGTAGACCGTGATGCATGTTTTTGGACTGTGGGAGGAAACCGGAGGGACCACACGGACACGGGGAGAACATGGAAGCTCCAATTTTGTTCTGGGTGTATCGGCCCAGTGCACGGAACCCTTCCCCCCAACCCCCCGCGACCCTAGTAGAGAGGATAAAGCAGAAGATAATGGATGGATGAATGGAAGGAACCTTGTGAGGACCGTGGCTCAGTGGGGGACCCAACAGGCTTGTCCATCCATCCATTATCTTCTGCTTTATCCTCTACCAGGGTCACTGGGGGGGGTTCCCCATGCCCATCCAGCTGAGAACGTTTCGGGCGCTGGGCAGATACACCCAGGACAGGGCGCCAATCTATTGCTTGGCACACACTCTCTCACACAGACACACTCTATATGGGGCAATTTGGAGAATTCAGTTGACCGTGATGCATGTTTTTGGACTGTGGGAGGAAACCGGAGGGACCACATGGACACGGGGAGAACATGGAAGCTCCAATTTTGTTCTGGGTGTATTGGCCCAGTGCACGGAACTCTTCCCCCCAACCCCCCGCGACCCTAGTAGAGAGGATAAAGCAGAAGATAATGGATGGATGAATGGAAGGAACCTTGTGAGGACCGTGGCTCAGTGGGGGACCCAACATGACGGGGCCGTCTTGTGGTAATTTTCACGAAAACGGACAATTAATTTAGCTCTTTTAGACACAGAGTTGAAAAGCTGTGTCCTCATTTCTCTTTCATCGAGTTCGAACGTCTGAGATATTAACGATCCGTTTTCCTCTCCGCCCCCAAAACCCCTTAAACCCGATGGCTTTTGTTACGAGCGAATGATGTCACAAGCAGTGTGTTTGGTTATAGCTTATTTTACGACCAGTGAATTGTTAAAGGTAATATTAATTAACCCCCCCACCCCACCCCACCCCCCGCTAATGAAGTGCACTTTATTTTTACGTCTCCCGTCCGTCTCTTATCTGATTAAAATGAAAGGAGCTCCACCACCTTCAGCTGCAGGGCGTTTGTGCTGCAGTGAACTCAATAGGGCCGTTTAACAAAAGCTGAAAATGCGCCGAAGAAATGTAAAGTGTTAAAGACACTCCGACTTAAAACTCTGTCATTATTTCCTTCAGCTTTTCTCAAGAGTGCCTTCGATCTCCCGAAAGTCACGGCGGCTCGTTCGGCTGCTTTCTAATTGCTGTATTTCAGCCACGACACTGAAGCGCCCGCTTACTCGTGGAGATTCCGAATGAACGGTTAATAAATAATGACGTGGTTACGTGAATCACTTTGTGTAGTAAATCACACAGCTGGACAAAAGAGACGTCGCAAGCGGCAATAATAACATCTGTCCACGTTCTGAAAAGCATCACGGTTGCTCGTTCCTCGGCAGAGCGTTGAATGGCGGCTGGGATTCAGTGCTTCGTGATGGTGGAGGTTGGTAGGAGTCACTTCCTTATGCATCGGTTCTTCTGCCCGAGGGCCAAACATGCAGGTAGAAGTTGTAAGTGGCGTGTTTTTGTGGGAGGTGAAGATGCCGGTTCCCACTGGGATCCAATCAGACCGGGGATTTTGAATTTTTAAGTCAGCTGCACCATTGTGTTCGCTCTTTCAGACTCCCATCACCTGCCGGCTGGATGGTTCATTATCGGAACCCGCATCATGCTTCCGCTTCAGCAAACTCCCCTGACTGTGGAAGATCACACCCGCCTCCCGGCACTCCACTCGCTGTGGAGTGTCCATGTTCTCCCTGTGTCTGTATAGGGTTCCTCTGGGTTCTCCGGTTTCATTCCAGAGTCCAAACACATGGATTCACAAGATGATTTGAACCTCTAGATTATTATCCATTATCCTTTATCTTACGTTTTATCCTCTACTAGGGTCGCAGGGGGGTTCCCCATGCCCATCCAGGGGAGAATGTTTCGGGCGCTGGGCAGATACACCCAGGATAGGGTGCCAATCTATCACTGGGCACCCACTCTATATGGGGCAATTTAGAGAATTCAATTGACCTTGATACATGTTTTTTGGACTGTGGGAGGAAACCGGAGAACCCGGAAGAAACCCACACGGACACGGGGAGAACATGGTAACTCCACCCAGATTGGAATTCGAACTGGGAATCCCTAGTGCTGAGAGGAGAACGAGCTGACCACTAAGCCACCGTGCTGCCCCCGCTCTAAATTGCCCCATCTAAATTGTCCTTATATAGTGTGAGTGAGTGTGTGTCCAGCGATGGATTGGTGCCCTGTCCTGGATCTGCCCAGCGCCCAAAACGTTCTCTCCTGCATGGGCACAACCCCCCACCCCCCACCCCCACTTTGGGAGATTTTGAGATGAACTTTGCTTCCGCTGATCTTAAAGAGATGCAGCAAACATGTGAAGAACCTTTAAGTGATGCACTGTATACTATAAATATAGACTCTCTCGGGTCCCTTCGGGAACTTGCTGGGGCCCCTGGGTGAGCCGGACCCCTCCCTGCTGTAAACCACTGAGTTAAAGTTGTGGATGCTGCCGCCCTACAAACTTAAATAGTACGGGGAGCTCAAATCGATTTGGTGAACACGCTGGGTTTTGATCCACATCCATAAATAACCCACACACACACACACACACGCACACACACACACACACACACACACACACACACACTATATACAGTATATAGTGTAATACAGGCGGAAAATCAGTTAAAATGTATTTACACGCGTACACTTTGCTTCCTGATCGCCATCTTCCACCTGAATCCGTAATTACAATTAAACAGGTTGTTCATTTAAAAGCCATAAACATCAATCAAGAGCGCAACAGCAACGCGGAGGACGTGATGGATGACTCCCAGTGTGACAGGTAAGGTGGAGGTGTTAATGCAATCTCATCTGTTCAAATTTGTGTTTTAGAGGCAAGGAAATTAATTTTGATTTATTCAAAGTGACAGGAAGCAGACGGCGGCCGGGCGGCCGGGCGTGCGAGGTGCTACAGGAGGAGACGGTCGACTGAAGGTATGTCATACTCACAACAGAACCAACCCAAAGGCAGGTCATTGATTATTCTCCTACGAAACGGAACTCTGGTGGCTTGTAAAGTTGTGTGTGTGTGTGTGTGTGTGTGTGTGTGTGTATATGTGTGTGTGTGTGTCCATGTCTGACTGATCCGAGATACTCTATAGTCCATTTATTCATTCATTCATTCATTATCTTCCGATTTATCCTATATTAGGGTTGCGGGGGGGGGGGGAACGTTTCAGGCGCTGGGCAGATAGACCCAGGATAGGACGCTGGGCACACACTCACTCACAGACACACTCTATATGGGGCAATTTGGAGAATTCAATTGACTTGATCTATGTTTTTAGACTGTGGGAGGAAACCGGAGAACCCGGAGGAAACCCTCACAGACACGGGGAGAATATGGAAACTCCACCCAGATGGGGATTCGAACCAGGAATCCCTAGTGCTGAGAGGAGAACATGCTGAACACTAAGCCACCGTGCCGCCTCACCTCTATAGTGCATTTTAAACGGATTCTAATCCATTTAGTTTCATGTTGAAGGATTTTTATAGGTCACCATGTTGTTCCTTGACCTTTATTTACAACAGATCCAATCAGGGGGGGTAATTAATTTCTTCCATGTACCCTTCAGCATGTTTATGGAATGTGGAGTGCCTCGAGTAAACCCACTCAGACACGGCGAGAACATGCAAAAGCCACACAGCAAAGATCTGTTGTTCACCCCAACTGGAAATCAAACCCTGGAGCCAAATACGAACATCGCAGTGTAAATGTCCTTTAAAACTAATTAATGGAATATGGAAGATCTTTGCTAAGTAAAACACTGAGTATCAGCAAAATAGTGTTGTTATAGATCATAATAAGTGACGTGATCGACGGTTTTATAATTACAACATCGTGAATAATACTGGGCGGCACGGTGGCTTAGTGGTTTAGCATGTTCTCCTCTCAGTACTAGGATTCGAATTCCCAGTTCATTAATCAAACATGGAGTTTCCATGTTTCCGCGTGGGTTTCCTCCGGACTCTCTGGTTTCCTCGCACAGTCCAAAAAACATGGATCAAGTCAATTGAGTTCTCCAAATTGCCCCATATAGAGTATGTGTGTGAGTGAGTGTGTGCCCAGTGATAGATTGGTGCCCTGTCCTGGATGTATCTGCCCAGCACCCGAGACACCCCCCCCCCCGCACGACCCTAGTAAAGCAGAAGATAATGGAGAGGTGAATGGATGCTGAGACATTAGAAGAGTCTGAGGGTTAAATATAAAATAAGATTTCATTATTGTCATTGTACAAATACTAGCACGTTAAGTGAAATGACGTCAGATTTAAAAAAAATATATTAAAAAGAGAGTAAATAAACAGCACTCAGGAAAAATCTTGTAATGATGAAACCTACATGTGAGGTGCAAGTTATTAATTTATATTTAAATTAAATCTTGTAAAATTAGAAGTGTGGACATATGGCGTGTGATGTAATGAAGCAGCGTTGGTGTTGTACAGTGTAAAATGAGGAAAATAAGGTGCCGGAGACTAAAGCACTGAGATTTAACATACAGACGAGCATAATATCACCTGCAGTTTGAAACCCTCCTCTTAAATAGCAGCAGTGAGTGCAGCTGTATTTAATGGAGGTTCTTAAGTACAGTACTGTAGGTTTAATAGATGTCCACGTGTTGTATTTTAGTGTTGTGCACGTGCAGACAAGTTGTTCTACATTATTCGAAAATCATTTAATACATGCTGTCAGATGTCCCAGATACTGTAAGGGCATAAGAAGCCTGAATAATACCCAAAACATCAGCCCCTGTGTCTGCTGGAGAGTTAAAGACGGATGGTTGGCGCGATGTTTAAGTGACTCATGGCAACAAAATAGGTCAATGGCGCTACAGTGTCTTTTATATGTTTTGTAATATTCTTGCTGGGCGGCACGGTGCTTTAGTGATTATAGATGGATGAAACCTGAATTGGCGGCACGGTGGCTTAGTGTTTAGCACGTTCGCCTCTCAGCTCTAGGGATTCCCGGTTAGAATCCCCGTCTGGGTGGAGTTTCCATGTTCTCCCCGTGTCCGCGTGGGTTTACTCTGGGTTCTCCGGTTTCCTCCCACAGTTGAAAAACATGGATCAAGTCAATTGAATTCTCCAAATTGCCCCATATAGAGTGTGTCTGTGTGAATGAGTGTGTGCCCAGCGATGGATTGGCGCCCTGTCCTGGGTGTATCTGCCCAGCGCCCGAGACGTTCTTCCCTGGATGGGCATGGGGAACCCCACCGCGACCCTAATAGAGGATAAAAGCGGGAGATGATGAATGAATGAATGAAACCTGAATATTAATTGGACTGGCGGTCCTGCAGGACGCCCCCTAATGGACTCACATATAGTTTTCCAGTTTTTAGTTTTTCCATTTGTTTAATATCTGGACATTAGTGACCTACATTGTTGTTGCTGCTTGGCCGCTCAAGGAGGACGAGTCCCCCACTGAGTCTTGCTCCCAAGGTTTCTTCCTTGAATAACAACATAAAAGGGAGTTTTTTCTTGCCACTGTCGCTTCGGCTTGCTCTTTGGGGGCTTAAAGGCTATTTATTCTGTAAAGCTGCTTTGTGACAATGTACTGTTGTAAAAAGCGCTATATAAATAAATAACTTGAACTTGAACTGACTTTAGTGGTTTGCATGTTCTCCTCTCAGCGCTAGGGATTCCCGGTTCGAATCCCCATCTTTGTGGAGTTTCCACGTTCTCCCCGTGTCTGCGTGGGTTTCCTCCGGGTTCTCCGGTTTCCTCCTACAGTCCAAAAACATGGATCTAGTCAATTGAACTCTCCAAATTGCCCCATATAGAGTGTGTGTCTGTGTGAGTGTGTCCAGTGATAGATTGGTGTCCTGTCCTGGGTGTATCTGCCCAGCGCCCGAAACATTCTCCCCTGGATGGGCATGGGGAACCCCCCGCGACACACTTACGATATAGGGGCAGTTTAGATATGGGCAATTCACCTAGAATCCATGTTTTTGGACTGTGGGCGGAAACCGGAGGACACCCATGATGACACGGGTAGAACATGGAAACTCCACCCAGATCAGGACTGAGGACTATGTATACAATAATAAATACTTGAAATTAGTATTTTGAGATGTCTCACCCAAGCCGGAATAAATTTGAGGGTTCAGTTGGTGTTAAATGGTTTCCAGTCTAATATATATATAAAGCTCATAATATTCCATCTGTGGCGCCCCCTACAGGGAACAAGCAGAAAGCAGGACCAGGTTCCCTTCAGCACATATTAGCTGCAGCAACGCGTCCACGTGCAACAAACCACGCTGCAGGACCTGAGATATTAAATACACATTTAGCAGACTTTTAGAAACGAGGGTTTGAGTGGATGCCTCACTCTAGTGGCCGTTAGTTAAACAAACCTCTGCTTGTTGAGTTTTAGGGTCTTTTTGGCAGTGTGTGCAGCGCCTGCAGCTCATTAGTTGCCCTCTTTGAAGTGGATTAAAATGTCAGTGTAATCAAGGCTGGTGTGAAAAAATAAAACTGGCAGAGAACCTGATGAGGCCGCCCACCCACCCGCCCCCCTCGGCACCTGTACTCCCAGCTTCGGTGTATTCTGGATAACCATTACATTACATTTAGACATTCAGCAGACGCTTTTATCCGAAGTGACTTACAGATGAGAACATTACAAGTCAGAAGTTCTGCAGAAAACTACGCTGTAAATTCATCAAACCTGATTGTTTTGTTGATGCTGCCCCCCCCCCCCATTTATTTTTTTATTTAAAAAAAAAAAGAAAAAAAGCTGGATAACTTGGAAAATGCAGAATATAGATTTTGGTAAAAATACCATCAGGTTCTGGACATTTGTTCCGGTGTTTATTGTGGAAGTGAGGAATATTTTCTTAACGACAAACCAAACATGACCGTGTAAAGAAAAGCGCGCGCACGCTGGAGATGAGATCGATGGCGTGAACTTTAATAACTAGAGGAACCGGGACAGTCCTGAGATTTCGATAAGGAAGTGGTTTGGGCCGACTGTCCGTTTTATTCATTCAGGGACTATGTCTCCAATCCACTTCAGATACGGTGGGTTTCCCTGATCTATAGGCAAACTGATGACCTCAGCGACCTCGTACGGGTGATTGGACCTGCAACAAGGAGAAGTCATGCAGTGATGTCAGCAGACTTGCTTTATTTTGCCCTATGTTTTCCGTTATGACCTCTGTATTTAGTGCACCCATCAGTCATGCTTGGAGTAGTTTGTCCGTCTGGGTGCCCATCAGGCATACTGGGAAAGGTGTGGCCTCGGTCGTAATGGTTAGTGTGCCCTGTGTGCCCAATAGTCGCAGTGATGTTTGCCCATCAGTCATTATGACTCGAGTGTAGTCTGGATGCCCAGGAGTTGTCAAATCACGACATGGTGGATGTTACCTCCAGTAACATAATAAGCTCCACATTGTCACACATTTTCAGAAGTAGATTCCATGTGGAATAAAACTCTGTGCCTGTCAGTCTGAAGTTGCTTATGTAAATGCCATGGGGTTACCTGACATATTCAGCAAGAGCGGAGATCTTGGAAGTCCTCGTTTTAATCATCTGAAAACCAGACACCTTATGTTCAAATGTTCCTTACATTCATGTTAGGAGAAATCAATTCATTAGGCTCACCAGCAGCACCTCGTTGTCCTCCTCAATCTTTCCCTGCCATTCATATCTGGGGAGACAGAGCGCCGCAGTCAGAGAAACAAAGAGCTGAAAGATGAGGGACTTTTGTTGCCTTTTTAACACACGGGTCCAATCAATACACACGATAGAAATGAAAGTCGTCCGGTCTGTAGGTGGTGGATCGGACCGGCGGGTTGGGATTTCTTACTCACATGGATGTGATTTTGGGAACAATGTTTACACAGGCTGCCAGCTTCTTCTCCACAATTCCCCTGCACAATGTCCGGACATATGGATTAGCAGATCCCATCGGATCACTTATATCCAAAAATAAAACAATTATTAAGAGCTAAGAAATGATAATAAATATGCTGCTGCGGATGTTACGTGCATATGACGGTGTATATATATATATATATATATATATATATATATATATATATATATATATATATATATATATATATATATATATATATATATATATATATATATATATAGTTGCATGTGTGTATATATGATTGTATGTATAAAGACAGATGTGTGTAATTGTTTGAATATGTATGAATAGGGACATAGGTGTGTGTGTGTGTGTATTTATGTTTATGTTTGTGTGAATAGTGAGGTGTGTGTGTGTGTATATATATATATATATATATATATATATATATATATATATATATATATATATATATATATATATATATATATACACACACATACATAGACATATGTTGGTATCTATAGGGAATGCATATATATAGTGATGTGTTTATACATGGATATGTATGTCTGCATAGAGGTGTGCATGTTTGTGTGCACGCATATGTATGTTTATATAGAGACGTGTGTGTGTGTGTGTGTGTGTGTGTGTGTGTGTCTATATTGTTACCTGGCCAGCTCTTTAGCGACTGTATCATTTGGACAGGTAACAAAGGCTGCAGAATGTGTCCCAGAGGAATATGTTTCGGTCGCCATGGAGAGCGCTCGCAATCCCACAGTCCTTAGCAGAGGGAGCATCAACACACTGAGGAACACTGTCTACAAGCAAAGGTCATTCAACAGTCACCATGTGAACGCATCATACAAATGCATGCATGTGTTACTGCTGATCGCTTTCAGCAGAGCTCTGTGTGTGTGTGTGTGTGTGTGTGTGTGTGTGTGTGTGTGTGTGTGTGTGTGTGTGTGTGTGCACCGTGCAACTTTTCAATTACCTCTATTTTTTTTTTACAAGAATTTTCTTTTAACTTTAGTGTCTTTGTTTCAAACCTCGAATTTTATTTTGCATTTAAAGAAAGTTCACTTTGATTAAAACTCTCACCTCCTCCCTCCAGGCAACATCCCGCGAGGACCATGCCTCTCTCGGCTTCCTTTGTCTCCCAAAAAAAGCCAACCGTACTCTTTAAAACTTGGAGGATCAAGAGGATTGTGCGGGAGCAACACTCCACCTGAATCCTCCAGCAGGCCTCCATTAAATTAATACCATTGCCAATCTATTGAAGAAAGGCACGGAGGCTTAGTGTTTAGCATGTTCTCCTCTCATCGCTAGGGATTCCCGGTTCGAATTCCCATCTGGGTGGAGTTTCCATGTCCTCCCTGTGTCAGCATGGGTTTCCTCCGGGTTCTCCCATTTCCTCCCACAGTCCAAAAACATGGATCAAATCAAAATTGCCCTATATAGAGTGTGTCTGTGTGAGTAAGTGTGTGCCCAGCGATAGATTGGCGCCCAGTCCTGGGTGTATCTGCCCAGCGCCCGAAATGTTCTCCCCTGGATGGGCATGGGAAACCTCCCCGTGAACCTAATATATATTAAAGCAGAAGATAATGGATGGATGGATAGATCTATTGTAGAACAACACATGCAAATCAAGGGAATCGGCATGAATGGGAACATCGACTGAAAGCCAGGCCGTCTGAGAACATACTCTGATTAAGACAATAAGCAGGTTGCTATGGAAACCCATAGCTTCAGGCAACATCTATGAAAAGGCCCTGGTTTGGGATTAAGATGCTCACAGGGAACTAAATGTTTACAGTCTGAAGATTTGAAGCGTCCTGCGTCCTTACAGACGTTTTGAGACGCAACCTTACAGTTCAAACCAGAACCTTTTGTTATTATAGTACTCGTCATTTTTAATTTGTTGCTAGGATACCGTCTTAGTGCATTGACTGCCATATAGGTGTTAATAAATGAATTCACTCACCACTATGAACACCTTAAAGAGTTTGCCTTGAACTGTCTCTGCAGGCGGCAGTCCAAACCGCATGGCCTGTACAAGCAACATGCAGGTGTGAGCCACACGACCGTGGGAGCCGACCACGCACAAAGTTTCGGGAGTGACCGCGAGTGACCCGCCGACTGATGTGTGATTACTGCTATTACTAAAATGCCCGAGGCACCTGCGGCGGCGACAGACGCCTCATCAGCAGCTGGGATGGATGAGACCTCACTGTGACTTCAGTGTCCAATTATATGGGGACAGCGGAGTGAAACACACTGTCTAAAATAGTGTGCTACATCCTAGAGGTGCATATACACACACACACACAACAGCCAGTGTGTAGCACTATCCCAATTACTAATAATGCAGGAGTAAGGGGGTGGGGTTGTGCTCATAAGCTCACACAGGTGCTTATGGTCTTCTATTTTGTCTACAGTGCTCAGTTTGTTGTTAGTGCTTAGAGAAACACACACAGTAGTCGGGTGAGCGCACATCCGGGAGCAGCGGGCCCCCGGGGAGTAATTGGGGTCAGGTGCCAAGTCCAAGGGCACTTCCGCAAGAGTACTTGGTGAGACCGGGAATTGAACCGGGCACAATGAGTGAATTATAAATCAGTAATAATCTTGTAATTAATGGGGTTCGAGGGTAGAGCCTTGTGGCACCCCACCAATTAGATAGCACTGATAAGTTCCAAAAACACAACCACAACTGCAGATTATAGACTCGTGATATAAGGACTCGAGACTCGACTATATAGATATAAGGACTCGAGATGCGAGACATAAGATGAGGAGACATTTGTGTAGATATACAGAGACGCTCAGATATGGGGCAGTAGTAGGCTTGGGTTTAAGTGCTTTGCCCAAGGGCACTTCAGCCATAGTACTTGGTGGGACCGGAATTCGCAAGGCTGGTTCCTCAACCCCTAGTCCTTTCTATAATCTGCAGTTGTGCTTGTGTTTCTGGGACTAATCAGTGCTATTTAACTGGTGGTGTCCCACAAGGCTCTTCCATGGCACCCCGTTAATTACAAGATTATTACTGATGTATAATGCATTCATTGTAATTTTGCAACAAACCTGCAGACCAAATACACTCTGTAGTTTGGCTAATTTTAGGACCTGCTTTGTTTTGTCTCATATATTGAAATTCCTCTAGATCAGAATGTGTTACCCCAAACTGCCTGTTGTTTTCTGAGTGCTGGGATAGGCTGTAGAATACAGCAGCTTAAGAAAGCCACCGAACCCATAATGTTCACTTTACATCATGTAAAAAAAAAAAGTTTGGTTTATTGACTAAAATAAACATTTATAAAATAAGAAACTCACACGAGGGTTTAATCTGCCACCGAAATATTTTAATGACACTAAACCGTGTTTACGTCGCCATTTTAATGAACTACAATAAAATAAAGTATGAATTTAATACTAAATTGAATAGTGCATTAACTTTAAAAGGCGAATCTTCTGTAAAAGTTCCAAACTAAAACCTTTCTTACCTCTTGCAGCGCCTTAAACGCTGGCGTTGGCTTCAACCCACTGCGCATGCGCGCTGGCAGCTTAACCCTTTTAGCGTTCACAATGGCTGTGTTTCAAATCGTCTTCAGCAGTGTGCTCCAAACCGCCACTACAACGCGGTAAGGACCCTAATCTAGAAGACTTATTAGTGCACTATGATGTTGATTGGTTTGGTTCCAACGTTTCAATCCGGTTTGAGGCGAAGCTTCTGTCAATAAATTAAAGCAATTAATTACAATATAGTGGCACGGTGGCTTAGTGGTTTAACACGTTCGCCTCTCAGCACTAGGGATTCCCGGTTCGAATCCCCATCTGGGTGGAGTTTCCATGTTCTCCCCGTGTCTGCGTGGGTTTCCTCTGGGTTCTCCGGTTTCCTTCCACAGTCCAAAAACATGGATCAAGTCAATTGAATTCTCCAAATTGCCCCATATAGAGTGTGTCTGTATGAGTGCGTGTGTGCCCAGCGATGGATTGGCGCCCTGTCCTGGGTCCATCTGCCCAGCGCCCGAAACGTTCTCCCCTGGATGGGCATGGGGACACCCCACCGCGACCCTAATAGAGGATAAAGCGGGAGATAATGAATGAATGAATGAATTACAAAATAAAGAAGTTGATGACGTGTTACACCCACTTTCATCAGCAGTCCTCTCTCAGTGCATAATATTATAACTGTGTGCAATAACAATTAAAATGCTCAATGCTCTACTCTGTAATATTTGATTTCTTTGCACTAGATTTTGTACAGTGCAATAACGTATATATATATATATATATATATTCATTCATTCATTATCTCCCGCTTTATCCTCTATTAGGGTCCACCACTTTAATCTCTACCAGGGTCACGACGGGGGGGGGGGGGTCCCCATGCCCATCCAGGGGAGAACGTTTCAGGCGCTGGGCAGATAGACCCAGGACAGGACGCCAATCCATCACTGGGCACACACTCACTCACACAGACACACTCTATATGGGGCAATTTTTTTGAGAACTCAATTGACTTAATCCATGTTTTTGGACTGTGGGAGGAAACCGGAGAACCCGGAGGAAACCCACACAGACACGGGGAGAACATGGAAACTCCACCCAGATGGGGATTCGAACCGGGAATCCCTAGTGCTGAGAGGCGAACGTGCTAACCACTAAGCCAACGTGCCGCCTATATAAATATTAAAATATTAAATAGGAATTTTAAATATAGGAATTAAATATTAAAGCCACTCCCCTTATTGAATTTTTGTTTTTAATTTTGACTATATTACAGTTTATTGATGCACAGTTTGTTATTACTAGGACTATTTCTATACTTTATTCTTTATTTGTTTACTGTAATACTGAAAATGGGAAACCAGGAACTGCTGCAATTTCTATAAAATTAATAAAGTATTCTGATTCTGATCGAGGGCGGCACGGTGGTTTAGTGATTGGCATGTTCTCCTCTCAGCACTGGGGACTCCTGGTTCGAATCCCCATCTGGGTGGAGATTCCATGATCTCCCCGTGTCCGCGTGGGTTTCCTCCGGGTTCTCCGGTTTCCTCCCACAGTCCAAAAACATGGATTAAGTCAATTGAGTTCTCCAAATTGCCCCGTTTAGAGTGTGTCTGTGTGAGTGAGTGTGTGCCCAGCGATGGATTGGCGTCCTGTCCTGGGTCTATCTGCCCAGCGCCCGAAACGTTCTCCCCTGGATGGGCAAGGGGAACCTCCCCCCCGTCGTGACCCTGGTAGAGATTAAAGTGGTGGATAATGGATGGATGAATGAATTCTGGTTTATATTTTAATACAGTGAGCTAGATTCTAAAAACCCTACACAGCGGGAGGACTTTTATTTTATAAAGCGGAGATCTCGCGCTGCGTCGCTGGGCAGCGGTCCATTTCCGCCGGCGTCGGTGCAGAGGGCTGACTCTGAGTTCAGGTACGAGAACATCTGCTAACATCTGCGCTTTAATCCGCCGCACATCAAAAAGAACGCGGCTCCGTAAAGCATAATCCGGTTGCCCGTGAAAAACGGGGATTATTAAAAAAAATAATCCGAAGTCTTCACGAGATATACGCCGTTATTAGGTTTAGCCACCGATGCTAACCCGATAAGACCGCTGATTGGTCAGTCAGACTTTAAACACTTATAATCTGCTGTATTTTTTTTATTTAAATAAAAAAACCAACATCAAACATCAATATAACGTTTGGAAAGAAATGCTTATATGCTGAAACAGTCGGGCCGGTTTAAAAAGTGACGTCACATCGGGTGTGAAACGTCCTTACAGCTGACGTCATGCATCGAATAATCATCGGTTCGATTGTTTTCGGTACTTAAGAAGTCCCCACGGTGGCTTAGTGGTTTAGCATGTTCTCCTCTCAGCGCTAGGGATTCCCGGTTCGAATCCCAATCTCGGTGGAGTTTGCATGTTCTCCCCGTGTCTGCGTGAGTTTCCTCCGGGTTCTCCGGTTTCCTCCCACAGTCCAAAAACATGAATCAAGGTCAATTGAATTCTCCAAATTGCCCCATATAGAGTGTGTCTGTGTGAGTGTGTGTGTCCAGCAATAGATTGGCGTCCTGTCCTGGGTCTATCTGCCCAGCGCCTGAAACGTTCTCCCCTGG
This sequence comes from Corydoras maculifer, assembly GCA_019802435.1. NCBI lineage: Eukaryota > Metazoa > Chordata > Actinopteri > Siluriformes > Callichthyidae > Corydoras > Corydoras maculifer. The sequence goes on from JAFMOD010000114.1 coordinate 4,020,207, forward strand.
ATGGACATGGGGAAACCCCCCCCCCCCCACCCGACCCTAGTAGAGGATAAAGCGGAAGATAATGGATGGAGGGATCTTTTACGGAGAGGCATGGTGGCTTTGTGGTTTGGCATGTTCTACTAGGGATTCCCGGTTCAAATCCCAATCTGGGTGGTTTGCATGTTCTCTCTGTGTCAAATTGCCCCATATAGAGTGTGTCTGTGTGAGTGAGTGTGTGTCCAGTGATGGATTGCCCCGTGAGTGATTGTATCTGCCCAGCGCCTGAGATGTTCTCCTCTGGATGGGCATTTAGTCTTTTATTGTGTCTGCGAACACGCATACACCTTTATTCAGTGACCCGATGAGATCATGACGTCCTAGTGGTTTAGATTCCTGATTGGTCCTGACCAGCTCTTAATCAAACCTCTAACCCCTCGGTGTTTTGGGCTCGTTGAGCCGGCGTGCATTCGGTCAGTGATGACTAGTCCACTGCGCAAGCTGATGTGCAAAAAAGCTGCACACTGCCGTGAAGAGAGCAGTGCTGATCTGAGTCTGAGCCTGAATCCCATAATAATCTCGCATAGTAAGCCCCTCTGAGCACAGAGATCATCTGATCGGTAAGTCATTGTCGTTTGTCGTTTTCCACAGAATGGCAAAGTTCCTGGCTCCCGTGATCCAGGATAACCCCTCCGGGTGGGGCCCGTGCGCCGTGCCGGAGAAGTTTAAGGACATGCCGTACCAGCCGTTCAGCAAAGGAGACCGTCTGGGCAAGGTGCGGTCCTGCCGTCTGCATCCTGATTTTAAGTTCTGGATCTTCCTTCAGTTTTTATGACGCCGTGGTGTTATTTATGTCTCTGCAGGTAGCCGACTGGACCGGAGCAACGTATCAGGATAAAAGATACACAAGTAACACCATTGGACTTTTTTGCTATGTTTTCTGTAGTTCTACACCTGCGATGACGATACTGAACAAAACTTAATGCTCTTAATAACGTTATGCTGAAATGATCTGCTTTTTAACCTGAAAGTGTTTCAATTTCCTGAACCATAAATTGTTACTGGGTAGATTATGCAAGTTAGTAAAATCAGACTTCAGTTGTTAACAGGATCTCCCAGTGAAATAAATAGTCCTGACTATAATCATAGAAATTAGGTTGGCTTTCTCATCGATGTGCCAGAACAAGATGAATCTCCTGCCGGTAGAAATGAGACAATTGGTCGTTCTTGCAATTAATCGCAATTAAAACGTAAAAATAAATCGTTAGAGCGCCTCAACATCGTTATGAGGATGCGCATAAGAAAAATGCAGATTATGACAGCAGCCAGAACTTTAGACCTAGTGTTGCAACTCACAGAGAACAAAAAGTTACACATATATTTATATTTGTTAGTATAGAATAGAAAGCCTTTATTGTCATTATATCCCGCATACACAGTATACATCGTACAATGAGATTTAAGCTCCTCCTTAAAGTGCACATGGCGTAATATATTATATTTGATTATATGTTGATTATGTAGCAGACACCTTTATCCAGAGCACTGGGTGGATGCAGCACTCTAGAGCAGTGAGGGATAAGGGTCATGGATCTTTATACTAACTTTAGTGGACCTGGGATTTGAACCCACAACATTCAAATTAATTGCCCAACGCCCTCACCACTTACTTTGTTCTTAAAGGGAACATTTTTTGTATCCCCAAATGCTTTGATTTTCAAAAGAATTAAATATTTTGAGTTGTTAAGCATATTTTGTTTTAAAATTCAGCCAAAGACCCGCTTTTTCTTTTTTTTTTTTTTCTGAAAAAGATTTCATGTTTTGCATTGATATAAAAAACATAAGGAACCATGACACTTCTTATTTTTTACGTAATGTTAATTATTTCATAATAATCGTGATTATTTCTTAGACAATAATCGTACCGTCCAAATCTGGATTCGTCCCCTCCCTACCTGCAGGTATCAGTTTTATTAACTTATTGTTGATTGATTTAACGTTTTGTTTCCTCTGTCTGACAGACAAGTACTCCTCGCAGTTCGGTGGAGGGAGTCACTATGCTTACTTCCACGAGGAGGATGAAACCAGCTTCCAGCTGGTGGACACGACCAAAACGCAGAAATCAGCCTACCAACGCAACCGCATGCGTTTTGCCCAGGTACGTGGCGTAGACGCACCCAACGAGCTGTTCAACTGTTCAATCACCCGTATGAAAGATCGGAGAGGGTCATTCTGTGTTGTATGTGCAGAGGAACCTGCGACGGGATAAAGACCGCCGGAATCTCACCCAGTTCAACCTGCAGACGCTCCCGAAGAGCGCCAAGCAGAAGGAGAGGGACCGCATGCGTCTGCAGAAGAAGTTCCAAAAGCAGTTTGGGGTGCGTCAGAAGTGGGACCAGAAATCACAGGTAAGGGGGAAAAAAACTTGTCTACAGAGTTCATGGTTTTGTATCATAGAGAATCTTATGTACTGCGGAAGGTTCTTTTTCTCCCGGTTCACATTTGTTTGGTGATTGATGTGATCTTTGTTTTGGGACAGGCGCAGCTGAAGCCCAGGGATTCGTCTGTGGAGGTGCGCAGTGACTGGGAGGTGAAGGAGGAGATGGACTTTCCTCGTCTCATGAAGATGAGATACATGGAGGTGGCCGATCCACTTGATATGTGAGTGTCGTGTGTGTGTGTGTGTGTGTGTCCCACTGTGGCATGGACTCCAGAGCTGTTCCACAGTCTTCTTTATTTGGAACCAGCCTCTTGTGTTTGTTTTGGTTTTGTTTCATTTTGCCTGGTTGGCTTTACAGCGAGTGCTGCGGTGCTCTGGAGTACTACGATAAAGCCTTCGATCGCATCACAACCAGGAACGAGAAATCTCTGAAGAGCATCAAAAGAATCTTTCACACGGTCACCACCACTGACGACCCGGTCATCCGGAAGGTGAGTGTTGGGGGGGTGGGGCTAACATGCTTTTGGAAACTTAGTATCACAATAGTGCAGACCCACTACACACTGCAATGTTACTGTTATACACAGTAGTTACAACATGCACCTACGGTCCATCGCAATGCACCTCAGTTACTACAGAGGGCGATGCACTACTACTACTGTGCATTGTAATGCTCCACAGCTGCTATGCTTATGTTACCATGCGGGGCAATGCGTCACCATCGTGCAGGGTACCACACAGGGCAACGAGCTATAAGAGACTTTGGTATTACTACCGTTGTTTTTATGAGTAAACAAATTGTAAACAATTAAAACCTGTGAATAAAACTGACCTGAGAACTGCTTCTCTTCTCAGCTGGCGAAGACTCAGGGGAACGTCTTTGCCACCGACGCCATCCTGGCCACGCTGATGTGCTGCACGCGCTCTGTAAACTCTTGGGACATCATAGTGCAGCGCGTTGGAAACAAGCTCTTCTTCGACAAGCGAGACAATTCTGACTTCGGTAAGTCACCTGAATATCCGAAATGTAATCTATAATTTATACCACACCTGCCCGTTTGAAAGAAAACTTTTGCATCACAGAAATATTCAGACAAAAAAATTTAATATTTTATAGACTTTATATATATATATATATATATATATATATATATATATATATAAATTACTCTATTAAGGTCGCGTTGGGGTGCCCATTCAGGGGAAAACGGAGTCTTGACTGCTGCACAAAGCCTTCTCCAGCACATCCTTAAGATTCTTAATGGGGTTAAGATCTGGACTCTGTGGTGAATGATCCATGTGTGAGAATGGTGTCTCATTCTCCCTGAACCACTCTCTCGCAATTTGAGCCCGATGAATCCTGGCATTGTCCTCTTGGAACCTGCTTGTGCCATCAGGGAAGAAGAAGTCTATTGATGGACTAAGCTGGTCATTCAGTAAATTCAGGAATTCAGCTGACTGCCACGTACTGTTGCGGAACCTAGACCTGACCCACAGTAACCCCAGATCATGGCCCTGCCTCCACTAGGCATGATGGGTGCATCACTTCACCTGCCTCTCTTCTAACCCTGATGCACCCATCACTCTGGAACAGGGTAAATCTAGACTCATCAGACCACATGACCTTCCATTGCTCCAGAGTCCAAGATAAGTCCAAAGATAATCACCCATGCAGTGATTATCCAATAGGACGCTCGTACCTGGTGGCATTTTTATTTATTTATTTTTTTTGTGACTAGGCAGTGTATATTCCAAGCTCCCAGTCCTGATTTGTAAGAAGTGTTCCCACCTCTGACTGGTTGCTAAGTAACGAGGGACGTTTCCGTTTCAGATCTCCTTACAGTCAGCGAGACTGCGAACGAGCCTCCGCAGGAGGAGGGAAACTCGCTGAACTCCCCTCGAAACCTGGCCATGGAGGCCACCTACATCAACCACAACTTCAGCCAGCAGTGTCTGCGCATGGTACGACCCCCACCCCCACCCCCACCCCACACTCCTGACTCATAACCACAGAGTTTTACTTTGAATGTCAAGCTCCTGGTGTTTTTGTAGGGAGGCGAGAGGCACAAGTTCTCCAACTCGAACCCCTTCATCGAAGAGGACATGGACAAGAGTGAGGTCGCCTCTGTGGCCTACAGGTAAAAACAAAACCTACCGCTCTATATTATTCGAGTGCACATCGTCTCTTCTTTGTTTGTGTTTTTTTTTGCTGAAGAACCGATCGATTGTCATCATCAAAGCTTCATCCTTCTCCGGGTGTATCGAGTTGTCGGTGGGTTCTCAGGGGGCTCGGCGTGGGTATTGACCGCGTGCGGTTGTGTGCAGGTACCGGCGGTGGAAGCTTGGGGAGGATATCGATCTGATCGTGCGCTGTGAGCATGACGGCGTGATGACGGGTGCCAACGGAGAACTTTCCTTCATCAACATCAAGGCCCTGAACGAGTGGGATTCCCGGGTGAGTCTGAGAGGGCCGTGGCTGCGGTACAGACCGTCGTGCGGACTGTGCAATAACGTATCGCTGTTTCGGCGACCCCCTCTGTTGCAGTATTGTAACGGCGTGGACTGGCGACAGAAGCTGGATTCTCAGAGGGGAGCCGTCTTGGCCACAGAGCTGAAAAACAACAGCTATAAATTGGCCCGCTGGACCTGCTGCGCCCTGCTGGCCGGTTCCGAGTACCTCAAACTGGGGTGAGGATTGCACCACAAATTTTTTTGGCATGCTTTGTGCTTTAGATATATATATATATATCTGTATATATACCTGCCTGGCACCAACAACAATGCCAAATTCAAAGCCACATCGTTATGTTATTTGCCCCGGCAGCCACATGATTGGCTGACTGTAGATGTTTTTGGGTTTGTCCAACACGGCTCTCTTGTCCACAGTTACGTCTCCCGCTACCATGTGAAGGACTCGGCGCGTCACGTGATCCTGGGCACACAGCAGTTCAAGCCCAACGAGTTCGCCAGCCAGATTAACCTGAGCATGGAGAACGCCTGGGGCATCCTGCGCTGCGTCATCGACATCTGCCGCAAACTGGATGAGGGCAAGTACCTCATCCTCAAGGACCCCAATAAGGTGAGACAATAAGAAGACAATAAGGTTAACAATTCAATAGCACTAAACCACCAGAAAGAGCAGAGCTAAACAAACTAGCCATTTTTATGGACAATGAATCCCACCCCACGTTTGAGACTCTAGCAGCACCTTCAGTGACGGGCTACGTCATCCGAAGTGTGTGAGGGAGCGTTACCGCAGGTCCTTGGTCCAGGAGAAGCAGGAAGGTTCTAAACACCTGGTCCCGGAGAAGCAGGAAAGTTCTAAACACCTGGTCCAGGAGAACCTGGAGGAAACCCACGTGGACACGGGGAGAACATGCAAACTCCACCCAGTTTTCTTTATTATTATTATTGTTGGGAGCAGCACGGTGGCTTAGTGGTTTGCACTTTCTCCTCTCAGCGGTTCGAATCCCCATCCAGGTGGAGTTTCCATGTTCTCCCCGTGTCCGTGTGGGTTTCCTCCGGGTTCTCCGGTTTCCTCCCACAGTCCAAAAACATGGATCAAGTCAATTGAGTTCTCCAAATTGCCCCATATAGTGTGTCTGTGTGAGTGAGTGTGTGCCCAGCGATAGATTGGCACCCTGTCCTGGGTCTATCTGCCCAGCGCCTGAAATGTTCTCCCCTGAATGGGCATGGGGACCCCCCCCCCCGCGACTCTAATAGAGGATAAAGCGGAAGATAATGAATGAATGAATAAATCTCTTTAGTGACTGGATAACTTTTCCCCCTCCTCTGTATCTGCTGCTGAGAAATGTGAATTTCCCCATTGTGGGACAAATAAAGGTTTATTTTTTCTTAATCCTAATCTCGTTAGGATTACATTGTGTTGAAAACACGGGGCGGCGGCCGTGAAATAATCTGATCTGTCATATGTTTGCGATCGCAGCAAGTGATCCGCATTTACAGTCTCCCCGATGGAACCTTCAGCACAGATGAAGATGAGGATGAGGAGGAAGAGGATGAAGAAGAGGACGAAGAAGGTAAAGTGTTCTTTCTCTTGAAAACCTACAGAAAGCCTTACGCCCTGTGTCTCAAACACTGTGACGTTTTTTAAATCGTTATACATTGGCATGCCTTAGGCGTTGATCCAGACGTTATTTGTGATGTCGATTTCCAAATCGTAGTTCCAATTCATGCTAACGCATGTTTAATGAAGGTTCTGTGTCGCTGAGCCGAACGCTTCCTCCCCAGATGTGCCTGTTTGACCAGACGAACCTTAAATCTGTCGCCATTAATTAGATGATCAGTATTTTAAAGAGTGCTGTGAGCGGTGTGGAGCCGTCTGTGTTTATGATTTTGAATTGGTTTTGTTTTGTAGATGAGGAAAACTGAGGACGAGAACGAAATAAAGGAACCAAGAGCGAGCAACTCGACAGGAAATGTCAAATTTCACTAACGTTCATTAAAAGCCGAAGCAGAACTCGTTTTCTTTGTGCTGCTCTGTGCTCGCGCGCTCGGCGTCCACACGGGGGCGCTGTTGGACCAGGATTGTCGTGGAGCAGATTAGGTTTGAAACGGATTACTCCCCGTTTTATTAGTGTTCCTGTAACCTGCTTTCATTATAACCACAGCATCATTAGGGGCTTAGGAAACATTATAGGTGCGATAATTGGGATCGGGGGAGGTTTATACGGGTGCGGGTTTAATATCTGTGGGAAGCGCTGCAGAACAAACGCCGGAGCGTCGCTTAAAAATGGGTCGGAGGAAGGTTCCTGCGTTCTGACAGCCAAAAATAACGTCATGCTGCTGGGTTACAACACGTGGGTGAGGGTTCACTGTTTTTTTTACTGTTTTGGGACAAGTCCAGTGGATGTGGAAGCTACAGATGTTCCAAATGTCCTACCGTGGGGTGGGTTTGGTAGTACTGGGGCTGTAGTGGGTGGAAACCATGGGATTGGGAGCCAGATGTGACCCCTGTTGAGTGCATTTGGCTTACAGACCAATTAGAGCCGAGATCTTAATAATTAGGTCTCCACATTAATTAAAGCTGTACATGTGCAACAGTACAGGAAAAGACAAGTGTTTTATTTTAGTCCAGCAGTCGGATGAAAGGAACCTTCAAAGTGTTCCGAAGCATTGAGTTTCCCACGGTCCCTATTACAGCCGACCCAAAATGTTACCTTGAGAAGAGGGAGGGAGTCGGACGTTCTGCGACTCTATAAAGGACGAGGTAACCGTGGTCCCGGTGTTTATGATGAAACCATCATGGCTTCTACACTGATCCAGATCCACGTCACACACAACAGGACAGCTGGAAGCCAATCAGAGCCGTCGGCGAGCGAATATGACCTTGTATTAATGAGATTTGCAGAAGCTGCAGATGGGCGTCTGGAACCTGCTCCGGATTTGGGGTTTTATTAAATTAACGAAGTGCAAGGCATCATTCAGTCTGCTGGTTTTTACTGGTCCAGGAGAAGCAGGAAGGTTCTGAACACCTGGTCCAGGAGAACCCGGAGGAAACCCACGCGGACACGGGAAGAACGTGCAAACTCCACCCAGTTTTCTTTATTATTATTATTATTGTTAGGAGTGGCACGTGGCTTAGTGGTTTGCACTTTCTCCTCTCAGCACTAGGAGTTCCTGGTTCGAATCCCCATCTGGGTGGAGTTTCCATGTTCTCCCCGTGTCCGTGTGGGTTTCCTCCGGGTTCTCCGTTTTCCTCCCCCAGTCCAAAAACATGGATCAAGTCAATTGAGTTCTCCAAATTGCCCCATATAGAGTGTGTCTGTATGAGTGAGTGTGTGCCCAGCGATGGATTGGCGTCCTGTCCTGGGTCTATCTGCCCAGCGCCTGAAATGTTCTCCCCTGGATGGACATGGGGAACCTCCCCCCCCCTCGACCCTGATAGAGGATAAAGCGGGAGATGATGGATGAATTATTATTATTATTATTATTATTATTATTAAATCTTCATATCTAATGTCACTGCGATTAAGAAGTGCGTTTGCGGCAAGAGATCAAAGCCGCCGTCCTGCGGTTCAGATCCTGCTCCGCCGTGTCCTCTCCTCCGCCTCCTCCTCCATGTCAGAGTGCCGAGCCCGTGGGCTGGAGGCCTGATCAGTATTCCGGGGGAGCGCAGGCTGCCTCTTCGCTTTATTGCACTATTTTTAACCTGCTCCCTCCTTAACCTTGACCAGTGATTGAGAGGGGACGGAGCGGCGACGGCCGGGGGGGGCGTGACGGATGATATTAAAGCCGCCGAATAAAGGTGGCTGATGAATAAGGAAAATAGACGATGGGGGGGGGGGGGCAGCGTTGCTACGGAATGTCCACTGGGAGCATAATGAGAGGAGCGGGAGGCGCCAGCCGCGCTTCATTCATCATTTTTGGGAGAACGCTGGTGCCTTCGGACGGACGGATGGACGGGACAGGCAGCAGGCACCTAAACCCAACGTTCTATTCTGCCGGGTTTGAGGAACCGGTACTACAAGAGGTTCTGTCTGCAGGGTTCCCCTCTGTTTCAATCTGCAACAGTTGTTTTGTTCACTGTTAGGCTGGTTTAGGGTTAGAAAGGGCTGATCTTTGGTCTGGGCTTTAATTTGAGATCTGGGCTAGATTTGGAGTTGGGCTTGGGGGTTTACCTTTAGCACTGATCTTGAAACTGGGCTCGAGTAAAAGTTGAGCTCTGGGCTTCAAGGTTAAATTTGGGCAAGATTGCTTCTTGAGTCTGGACTAGAGATTGAACTCTGCATTTGGTTTAGTTTGAGCTCTGGACTGGACTTTAAACTGAGCTCTCGAATGAGCGTTAAGCTGAGCTCTGGACTGGGCTTTAAACTGAGCTCTGGACTTTGCATTAGTCTGAGTACTTGCCTGTAATTTAGTCTGAGCTCTTGTCTGGGCTTTAGTCTGAGCTCTTGCCTGTAATTTAGTCTGAGATCTTGTCTTGGCTTTAGTCTGAGCTCTTGTCTTGGCTTTAGTCTGAGCTCTTGTCTGGGCTTTAGTTTGAGCTCTTGTCTGAGCTCTGGACTTGGCTTTAGTCTGAGCTCTGGACTTGGCTTTAGTCTGAGCTCTTGTCTGGGCTTTAGTCTGAGCTCTTGTCTGGGCTTTAGTCTGAGCTCTGGACTTGGCTTTAGTCTGAGCTCTTGTCTGGGCTTTAGTCTGAGCTCTTGTCTGGGCTTTAGTCTGAGCTCTTGCCTGTAATTTAGTCTGAGCTCTTGTCTGGGCTTTAGTCTGAGCTCTGGACTAATAGATTGGTTTACCGTCAGATGGTTAGACATCGTCTTGTTTTATGATGTCATCACGACATCATAACGTTGATGGAGGTTAAACGCGTCCGAATCCTGCTCCCGTGAAACGCGTCGCCGTCCGGAGCAGCAGCAGCGGCGCGGTCCAGAGGTCCGCCGTCTTTTTGCGTCTCCGCTTTGTTTATCCGCCCTGCGTCTTCATTATGAGCGCGGCCATCCATCCTCCAGCATGCACACACTCTCACAGCACCGCCGCCTTCACTGCAACTCCACAAATATTGATTTAGTGCATGTTGGAGCCACTCAGTTTGATAACGCCACCCACCCCCCCACCACCTCCCCCGCCCGCCCCCGCACTCCCTCCACCTCCTGCCTACATCTGATTAAATACATGATAAATGCACCTCCTTCAGGAAGTCGTGCGCCGCCGCCGTCGTCTCTCGACGCTCCACAAACACGCGCGATCCCGCGGCACCTCGGACGCGTGAGGACTCGGGTCCTCCGTTTCGAAGGAAGACGAACGGGCGGCGGGTAACGGATGGGCGCGCACACGCCTCCACGCGACGGAAAGTTGAGTGATGTGAACACACACACACACAAAGATGCAACGGGAGCAAGTGAGGCTCTCATTGATGCTGCACGCAGGAAGAGAGGATGAAGAAGAAGAGGGGGATGGGGTGGTTCCCATGGAAACTGAGCAGTCAGCACATCTGTACGGTTCCTCGCTGCTGTCCGCCGCTGGCATCCCACAACCTCGTCACCGCCAACACGCCGACTGACACTCCAGCTCGCACATGCTCGTCTTTAGAGTGCTGAGGCCAAACAGGCAGCATGTAGTGTAGTCCCCAACACACTCGCGTTTACCCCTGACCTCACACACCTCACCCCCTCACCTCCCGAAGGTGGCAACAAACGTCAACACATGGGTTCACAGATTTGATTTATTTTTTTGGCCGTGGCATTAAGATTAACGGGTTCCTCAAATCTAAATGACTTCGGCTGATGATTGAATTATGATGTCATCACCATCCACTGTCCATAGTGCACTAGATGTTCCACATGACTGGGGAGGGGGGGGGAGGTGGTTCCCCATGCCCATCCAGGGGAGAACGTTTCGGGTGCTGGGCAGTAACACTCAGGACAGGGTGCCAATCTATCGCTGGGCACACACTCACTCACACACACACTCTATATGGGGCAATTTTGGAGAATTTAATTGACCTTGATCCATGTTTTTGGGACTGTGGGAGGAAAGCGGAGAACCCGGAGGAAACCCACGTGGACACGGGGAGGACGTGGAGACTCCACCCAGATTGGGATTCGAACCGGGAATCCCTAGAACTGAGAGGAGAACGTGCCACCCTGCATAAACATCCACTTTCACAAAAGAACAACACTTTCTGATAAACCTAAACCTAAAAGTTGCCAGATCTTGGAAAGAGCAACTCGAATCCTGGACCGTGTGGGAGGTGTAGGAGAATCTTGACTCATTATCTTCTGCTTGACTAGATACGGGCAAGTTAGAACAGCTACTTCACCTTTAATGGACTGTGGGAGGAAGCCCACGGGGACAGGGGGAGAACATGGAAACCGCCCCCTCCCAGATCGGGACTCGAGAGGCAGACGCGCTCACCACTACCCCCACCCTGTGCAGAACTACAAGTCTTAATTCTCACTTAACTCTAATGATCCTGACCTTGAGGTGGCGCTGTGTTGGCGAGGCGCGACGGCGGCGTGTATTAAACCGTCCATCAGTCACCGAAGATCGTTTGGATAATCGTTCGAAGCACTTCGGGTTTGGAACGACCCCCACAAACGCGCATTCACCCTCCAAAGACTCCCACGTCCCCCGGGGGGGGGGGGGGAGGAGCGCGGTTCCGCTCGCTGGCTTCCCGCCGCGGCCCTCTGCGGCCCCCCGAGGCCGTTCGGCCCGGAGGCCGTTCGATGGATGGACCGGGAGATATTTAATGAGAAGCGTTCAAAGGATTCCTGAGACGGATCCAGCTCGAAGCACCGCCGCCCTTCAGGCGGGTGAGTTATGGGCGTTTGAGCCGACGCGCAGCGACATGATAAACGTTCCCCGAAACGCAAACACAATCACTTTGTGAAGATGCTTTGACAGGTTAAAGGATGATTGCTGGGGGAAGCTCCAAATTTGAAGGTAAATATCATGAAAGCAATCTCTTTCTCTCTCAGTCTCTCTCTCTCTCTCTCTCTCTCTCTCTCTCTCGCGCGCGCACTCTCATATACAACCCTTATTAGAATTCGGGAGAGCGAGTCGCTGCTGCAAATTGAAAACATATCGATTCTCCCTGTGTTCCCATCGCCTGGGTGCAGAACAGAGAGGGAGGGACGGGGAAACGGCGAGACATGAAGGACGGAACAGGGTCAGGGATGATGGAGGGTGAGGTTCCAATACACAAGGCAGTGGACGGCAGTTTGGGGAAGGCCCTTCTCCCATCATACCCACAGGAACTTCCGGATTGCACCCGGACTGCGCTGTTTTGGTATGTGTAACGGCGTCTGCGTTGGGAGACGGCCTTCTCTTTGGAGTCTCGTCAATGGTTCCGTTCATCAAGGGTTTATTTACCACTGGGTGGAGTTTCCATGTCCTCCCCGTGTCCCCCTGGGTTCTATCAGTTCTCCACTTTCTGTCCACAGTCCAAAAACATGGCTTTAAGGTGAACTGGCTGCTCTATAGTGTGTTTGTGTGTGTGTGTGTGTGTGTGTGTGTTTGTGAGTGTGTGTGTACCCAGTGATAGATTGGCACCTTGTATTGGATTAAGCAGAACACAGATGCCCATACAAGTGAGACACACACTCACACAGACAGACACGCACACATACACACGCTATATGGGGCAATTTGGAGAACTCAATTGACTTGATCCATGTTTTTGGACTGTGGAAGGAAATCAGAGAACCCAGAGGAAACCCATGCGGACACGGGGAGAACATGGAAACTCCACCCAGATAGGAATTTGAACCGGAAATCCCTAGTGCTGAGCAGGGGCAATTCAGAGCAGGCAATTCACCTTGAATCCATGTTTTTGGACTATGGGAGGAACCTGAAGAAACTCTGGATCCGCAGTGCCGCGAGGCGAAGGTGCAGACCACCACGGCGCATGAATGAAATAAATAAAAAAATGAAGCGAGTTGTGTTTTAATACTTTTGTCCACATAATGTATTCGTCTCGGCTCCTTAAGTATTAATTAATAATTAACCCACATTTTAAAAATAAAGTATGAGTTCTGCAAATAAATCAAACAGGATCCATGGAACGAAAGTGAAATACGTTGTCACTGCTGAAGGAACCGTGGCAGCGCCGGGTTCCCAGCCCGAAAACCTCTCAGGAACCCCGGGCCTCGGGGAAGTGCACTTCATTAGGCGGTTCAGGACGCGCCCCCTGCTGGAATGTGGCTCCACAAACACACCTGACTCAGATCATCAGTTAATCAGCAAAGTCCTCCACCTGCTGAGTGCAACAGCCCACAACCCTCTGCACTCCACCCAACAGACTCCAATGTTACTATACTATTCATCCATCCATTATCTTCCACTTTATCCTCTATTAGGGTCGCGGGGGGGGGGGTCCCCATGCCCATTCAGGGGAGAACGTTTTGGGCGCTGGGCAGATACACCCAGGACAGGGCACCAATCTATCACTGGGCACACCCTCACTCTACACTCTACACAAACACACTCTATAGGGGCAATTTTGGTGAACTCAATTGACTTGATCCATGTTTTTGGACTGTTATTCACACTTTACCCAATGGACCCCCGGTTCCTGAGCTGAGGACGGTTCTGCAGAGCACCTGTGTGTGTATGGATGAAGGACGCAGCTGTGAGACCGCAGTACGTTGAGGTTTGGATATTCCCTGATGATGTCGTCGCCAACGGCGAGGCGTTCCACAAGAACCCAGCAACACAAGGTAAGTGGACTCCACCCTGTTGACCTGTCCTGTACGTTTTTCCGGGACTTTAAGTGTCTCTTCAGTGAATTCTTGAGTTCTTCAGCGGGTTCTTCAAAGCAAAGTGCCATTCCAACTCGTTGTTGATGGAGTTTGTAGTTCTTCGGCTACAATCTCTAGTCTCAAGGGCCTGAAGTGGAATTGGGTCAAGATTGTGTAGTGCAGTATCCGTTAAAAGTTTGGCCACGCCCCCTTCTTGCTCCATTCTCTCTCTCATCCACTTACCATAGAGATGGACTTTGTAGTTTTATAATTGCAGACTGTAGTCCATCTGTGTTCTGTGTTGTTGTTGGTTCTGTGTTCTCTGCTGGTCAGGAGCATCACAGAACAGGTATCATTTGGGTGGTGGATTGTTTACGCTCAGTTCTGCAGTGACACTGATGCGGTAGGGGTGTGTTAGTGCAGCAGTGCTGCTGTTGTTTCATTTATTCACCTCAGTGACACTGCTTATTGATGGAGTTTGTAGTTCTTTAGGTACAATCTGTAGTCCCAACTGTTCCTCTACATGCTTCGTTAGTCCCCTCTACAGCATTCTCTGCTGATCAAGCCCCACAGAGCAGTGTTATTAGGGCGGTGGATGAATCTGAGTACTGCTGTGTCTCTGATTCCACATCTATAAGGTGAAGGCATGAGGTGGATGTGCGTAACGTACCCTAACACAAAATTCACCCTGCTTTGTGGAGGTACGACGAGGTCCAGATCATCGGAGAACAGAGTAAAGGTGAAGCAGATGGACTACAGAATGTAACTGTAGAACTACAAAGTCCATCTGTACGGCGGGTGGAGCCGGTCTGATGGACGATGAGAGGATAAATATGGAGGTGTAGATTATTATAAGTTATATTGACGTGTTGTTGGTCTTATTGGAAAACGTTCCACTGTCGTTCAGACTGCAGGCATCTGCAAACCCGACCGAGGTGGAACCTCCGCCCGCCGTGGCGTGCACCATCCACAGACCCCATTCATTATCCACCTTCTCCTCCCTCTCTCATTTTCCTCTCGCCAGTTCTCCGCCCCTCTTTTCTCCACTTGGAGAAGTGTGTCACTCATGCCTGCATCCAATATCCGCCGTCCCATCAGGGCTCGGCCCGCTTTATTTTTAAACTGCCCTTGGAACCGAAGACAGAAAGATGGAGGCTCCCGGAGACGGGATCAAAAGAGAGGGGCGGGGGGGGGGGGTACAGTACGAACACTGGGAGACTGAATGAATGAAGTGAGGACATGGAGCTGGTCATAATATTCACTCAGGAACTCGTAAGCGGAAGGGCGAGGGGACACGTTTCCCTAAATCATGGTGGCAGGTTTATAAGTTGCCGTGGCGATGACGTGACCGTGACGTGGTTTAAACTCATTAATCGTCATGACACTGAAATGATTCTGATGATTCTGTATCAGATAATGAGCATCGTGTGGAGCAGTAGTTTTCCTGGAGCAGGAACCATTTGGGGGACTTTCTCAATGGCCTAAGGTGGAGTTGGGTCAAGATTGGTTAATGTACAGTATCAGGTTATAGTTAGGCCACGCCCCTTCTTGCTCCATTCTCTATATCCTTCACTTACCATATAGATGGACTTTGTAGTTCTACAATTTCAGACTGTAGTCCATCTGTGTTCTTTGTTGTTGTTAGTCCCCTGTTGGTTCTCTGTTCTCTGTCGGTCAGAACAGGTATCATTTGGGTGGTGGATTGTTTATGGTCAGTTCTGCAGTGACACTGATGTGGTGAGCGCGGTGCTGTAGTTTCATTTCTCCACCTCAGTGACACTGCTGGGATAGGAACAATGCACCCACCAAATAATCCCTGCTCTGTGGGGGCACTATTGGGGTTCTGAGCATTGTACTGGATTAGTTAACTGAGAGTTCATAAGGCAGTGGGTATGTTTATTATTATAATTATAATAATTATTATTACTATAATATATTTGGGCATGGTGGCTTAGTTGGCATGTTCTATTCTCAGCGCTAGGGAATCCCAATCTGGGTGGAGTTTCCATGTCCTCCCCGTGTCTGCATGGGTTTCCTCCGGGTTCTCTGGTTTTCTCCCACAGTCCATAAATATGGATCAAGGTGAATTGAATTCTCCAGACTTGCCCCATATAGAGTGAGTGTGTGTGCCCAGTGATGGATTCAATTAAATGCTCCAAATTGTCCCATATAGAGTGTGTTTGTATACGTGTCTGTGTGAGTGAGAGTGTGCCCAATGATGGATTGGTGTCCTGTCCTGGGTGTATCTGCCCAGCACCCGAAACGTTCTCCCCTGGACGGGCATGGGGAACCCCCCGCGACCCTAATGGAGGATAAAGCGGAAGATAATGGATGGATAATAATAATAATATATTATAATAATATAATAATATAGTAATATTCAACTCGGGTCCCCCCCCTAACTTTATTGTCACTTTCATATATATATAAAAATGTGTGTGTGTGTATTACAGTATATACACACAAAGGCTTTCTTTTTTTTTTTTTTCTTCTTGCTCCTCGTTGACTTTGCTGCCGGCTATGGTGTAAAAGTGCTGCCTAAACTGGGCCAGTCAGCAGCAGGTGCCTCATTCATGCTCCGCAGCCTTAACTTACACAAAAGGATTTGGGGCGAGGCGGGAGAGAGAGGATGATCGTCAGAGTGAGAACAATATGACTAAAAAGCATTTTAAGACTACGCTGCCCCACATAGACCCGCGGCCCGTGCCAGAAGCGCAGCTTTAAGCTTTTAACGTCCGATGCGCTGGATGAACTGCTCCAGCAGTCATCACTACATCACACCCGGCAAGGTGAAGACCTGGAACAGAGCCCAGACCTGCGATCGGGCCCATAAATAGTCAGAATAGAGTCGGTGAAGACTTTGAGACGACCTGGATGTTCTGCATTAACCGCTCCGTGTTTGGATTTGGATCCGCCGCGTTCGTACTTTTATACCTTTCTTGCATTTATCCCTTTATTTCTTTACATTACATTTACATTTGGTCATTTATTGGACGCTTTTTTCCAATGTGGCTTACAAGGTGAGCACAGGGTTCATCACAACATCCCTGGAGCAATGAGGGTTAAGGGTCTTGCTCAAGGACCCACACTGGTAACTTCAGTGGACCTGGGATTTGAACCCACAACCTTCAGATTGACAGCCCAACACCCTACCCACCCTTTTCTCACGGGCTCTTCCTCGTCTGGCTCACGACACGCTGCAGCCTATCCCAGCACCTATTTGGGGAACCAGAAGGGGAAGCAGCAAAGACGGGTCAACCAGCCTTCAGTACACATTCAAACCCGGGCCATTTTCAAACACACTGCATCTTTAGATGAAACATGCAGATGTAGGGAGAACATGCCAATTTCACACAGAAGGCACATTACACCCCCCGAGTTATGAGTCTGAGGGATGAGGAGGGGTTGGTGCGGAGAGAGGGGGTTTAATTATTACTGACGGACATGCAGAGAGCTTTGTTATAGAGGTCCGCGATTGTTTTAAAGCTCTTTATTTACTGGGGTTGCCAGAGCCTGACATAGTACCCATCATGCTTGCATGTTGGGGAGAACATGCAAACTATAAACTGATACAACCCAAGTCCTTTTTGCTGTGACGCTTTTATCTTATAAGTATATTAACTTGATGTTTTGGTTTAGGGCACAGGATCAGTCCTGATACCGTACCCTGGTGCTGAAGGACCCTTATTGGAGGTCAAGGGTCTCGCTCAAAGGGCCACATTGTAAGTTAAGGGCCTTTCTTAGGGAGCCCATATTTAATCTTTGAAACATCATGCTGTGGATGAGTGGACCAACCATGGTGCACCTGTGCAGCTCTAATGGTTTACTGTCTGTAGTAACTTTTAAGGTAATGGAGGTTAAACCCAGTAAGGAGGTGGAGGAGGAGGAGGAGGAGGAGGAGGAGGAGGTGTGTGTGTGATGTTTCTGCCTCTATTTAGGTCATAACCCAGCATCCGTAATATCTTCCCTTTTTTAAGCCGTTCTGCTCTTGATCTACTTGTGTGTTTGGGTGACGGGCTGCCTCGTCTCGTCTGGAGTTAACAGACACCTGCAAAGTTTCCTGATCCCATTTCCAAATGCGCAGCTACGTCAGTGAGGGCAAGCTGTCCGGGCCCCGGGGGCGGCAGAGTGGACCTCAAGCTATGATTCAGGGATGGGGAGAGTGGATTTAATTATTACTGACAGACATGCACAGAGTTTCCTTATGGAGCTCCGTGTTTGTTTTAAAGCACTTTGCTTACTGCGGTTGCCAGATCCTGACATAGTACCCATCATGCAATAGGCAGGTCGGGAAGGTATCAAATAGGAACCACAATCCACCAGTAGCTGCGTTTTGGTTTCAAACTTTCAACACAAACCATAGGACCAAAATGAAATCATGCCAACTTGGGGAGAACATGCAAACTACACACTGATACAACCCAGGTCCTTCTTGTTGTGACGCTTATATCTTATAAGTATTCCAATTTGATGTTTTGGTTTAGGGCACAGGATCAGTCCTGATACCATACCCCTGGAGCTTTAAGGGTTAAGCGCCTTGCTTAAGGACCCTTATTGGAGCTCAAGGGTCTTGATCAATGGTCCACATCGTAAGTTAAGGGCCTTTTCATAGAGCCCGTTGCTCAGGAACCCATATTATAAACTTATATTTGACTCGGGGTTTGAACCCCAACCTTCAGATTAATGGCCCATTTAACCCAAATCTCCAACCCCATTAGCAGGACTGATTCAAGCCAGTCCTCCACCTGACTTCACAGTTGTAGAGCTCTACAGCCGTTTAACAAACAGACTGCCCTCTGTTTAAGTCGCTGATGTAAAATAACTCTGGTTGTGTGTCGCAGCAGCTACTGGAACATTTCAAATATAAATATCTATATAATTCATATGAACACGTGATTGGCTGAGTGAATTTTATAGAACTCTATGTGTATGATGTACGGAGGTCCAGTTCGAGGGCTTAATGAGAGCGCGTGGTTGAAGCCAACCGCGAGTTTGTTAACTCCGTCCCAGAGCAGCTGTAAGCCGTCTAATAGTGTTTGAGATGTGTGTGATTGCAGCATTGGACAGAGGCATGAACAAACACAGCAGTCAGCCGTGACCCTGAGCGTCTGCCAGCCCGTTTGGTTCGGGCTCTGCGACACTGGCAGAACCACAGGACCTCGTACGCGGACTGCCAATCGCGCTGACCGCCGTCCTGCGGCTTCAGGACGAGACGGGCCGCGTTTGTCTCCCGTTGGCTGGAAGGTGGAATCGAGAGGCTACCGTATTTCATACAAAAACCTATTTGAACCTTTTTTTTTTATCCTATCCCTGTCTTCTCGTTCGGCTTGTTGGAGCTTATCCCGGTGCTCAGAAGGTGAAAAGACTTGGGACGGGTCTGTATGTGATCCACAGAGAGGATGTTAAGTGTAATATGAACCGGATCCTGTTACAGAAATAGCAGAGAAACGGTTGCGACATGGAAACTGATATAGAAGTCAAGGGTTTGGTGCACAGATCCGATACGGGAGGTGTCCACCGGCCACTTTATTAGATACACCTCCTTGTTGCTATTTACACTTTTCTACTTACTATATCATGAATCCCTGAGAACTGCCACTGGGCAGAATTTGGGTGGATGATGTCACTGCTGTGACACTGATGCATGTGGATCAGACACAGCAGTGCTGCTGGACTGAGAATGATCCAGCAACCAATAGCATCCTGGTAGAGCATCCTGATGAGCAATGATGAAGGGTTAGATGATGACGGTGCAGCAACAGATGGCCTAATGTTTCTAAAAGGTGAAGCAATAAGGTGGAGGTGTGTAATAGAAAGTGTACAATGGATTTAAACTGCAGCAGCATTACTGTGTCTGAGCCTCTGGTCCTGATAACACACCACCACTGTCACAACAGTGTCACTGCAGCTCTGAGAATCCTCCACCCTAATAATATCCGCTCTTCAGGACAGACAGGCATGGGGAGTGAGGGTGGAAATAAGGAGCTGTAACTAATAAAGTGGCCGGTGAGCGCGTTATAACTGTGCGAACATTTAAAGTTTGGGCGACGGTTCAGTTCAGGACATGGACCAAATCCTCATGTGTAGACTGGCATCTGGCTGAACCCCGAAAAGCATTAAATATAAATAATGTAGGAATTTAAAGAGGAGTCAGTGATGTTGCTTTAGGAGACTGCGGGCCTTTCATTCAGAGAGCCGGAGCCGTTTTTAAGAAACGGGAAGTAACGCCGCCGCCGCCTCCTCCTGAGTAATCGCTAATAAAATATGCAACTACAAATTTAGTGGCAGGAAGTTCAGGCTGGTAAATGATTTAATAACGTGTTTTGCATTTTTATGGTCTCATTCAGGACCCAAGTTTGTCGTAGGTGAGATAAATGGCTGTCTGAGGACCTGCTCATCTCAGAATCAGAATCAGAATCGGAATGCTTTATTAATCCCGGGGGGAAATTGCAGGAAAATATCCGAGCTGCTGTTTAGCCGGCTAGAACGGTTCTACCGTTGAGTTACGGAGGAACAGTACGATGAGAACAAGTAGTTCATCACCTTTTGAATTTTTACAGATTTTACTCGGATCCAGGTTTGAATCCTCATCTGGTTGGAGTTTATATATATATATAGGCGGCACGGTGGCTTAGTGGTTAGCACGTACTCCTCCAGTTTCCATGTTCTCCCCGTGTCTGCGTGGGTTTCCTCCGGGTTCTGCGGTTACCTCCCACAGTCCAAAAACATGGATCAAGTCAATTGAATTCTCAAAATTGCCCCATATAGAGTGTGTATGTGTGTGTGAGTGTGTGCTCAGTGATGGATTGGCGTCCTGTCCTGGGTCTATCTGCCCAGCGCCCAAGACGTTCTCCCCTGGATGGGCATGGGGAACCCCACCGCGACCCTAATAGAGGATAAAGCGGAAGATAATGAATGTATATATATATATATATTAGGCGCGGCACGGTGGCTTAGTGGTTAGCACGTTCGCCTCTCAGCACTAGGGATTCCCGGTTCGAATCCCCATCTGGGTGGAGTTTCCATGTTCTCCCCGTGTCTGCGTGGGTTTCCTCCGGGTTCTCCGGTTTCTTCCCACAGTCCAAAAACATGGATCAAGTTAATTGAGTTCTCAAAATTGCCCAAGTTAGAGTGTATGTGTGAGTGAGTGTGTGCCCAGCGATGGATTGGCGCCCTGTCCTGGGTCTATCTGCCCAGCGCCCGAGACGTTCTCCCCTGGATGGGCATGGGGAACCCCACCGCGACCCTAATAGAGGATAAGCAGAAGATAATGAATGAATGAATGAATGAATGAATATATATTAGGCGGCATGGTGGCTTAGTGGTTAGCACGTTCACCTCTCAGCGCTAGGGATTCCCGTTTTGAATCCCCATCTGGTTGGAGTTTCCGCATGAGTTTTCTCCGGGTTCTCCGGTTTCATCCCACAGTCCAAAAACATGGATCAAGTCCATGTTATATGGGGCAATTTTGCAGTTCTTCAAATTGCCCCATATAGAGTGTGTCTGTGTGAGTGAGTGTGTGCCCAGCGATAGGTTGGCGCCCTGTCCTTGGTGTATCTGCCCAGCGCCCGAAACGTTCTCCTCTGGATGGGCATGGGGAACCCCCCCCCATGTCCCCAATAGAGGATAAAGCGGAAAATAATGAATGTATATGTATGTATATATATATGTGTGTGTGTGTATATATATGTATTAATATTTGTGTGATATGCCCTGAATCAGGGTGTGCGGTTAACGGCTTGCTGTAAATCACTAAAATAAAGCGCACTTGAGTCGCTTCTGTTTGGTTGTAAAGTGCACATAGGAGAATATAAACCTCATGAAGGTCCCCGGTTTGATTCCCGGTTCCACCAAGTTCTATTGCCGAAGTGCCCTTGAGCGAGGCACCAAACCCCGATTGCTCCCTAGGCATCCCAGGCGGATGGGTCAAACCAGAGCTGATTTAAATCCCTCTGTGCGGAGTGGGCACAATGGTTTAATCCCTTTAATAGGTCCGAATGGAACACCACGTTTAGGCGTGTCCTAATACTTTTTCTTGTGCAAAAATGTGGATGGATGTAACCCGAAGGAAGCGGTATGTCGCTCCGGGTGCATCTCTGCATTCCGGTGGCAGGTGACTTCACACATCATAGAAGCGTATTGATCCAAAGGAAGTAAATAACATCTCCATGTGCTCCCATTCAGATAACCCGGCGCGCTCGCCCAAGATCTCAAGGTCTCAGGAACGCCGCCGATACGCGTTCAAAGCCGTCCAGACGTGAGGACTGACGCATCCGTGCCGGTGTATTTATTAGATTTGGCAGCAAGACAGGTGAGCGCGTGCCACGGGGCTGATAAGCTGCCGAGCCGGCGCGGGCCCGGCTCCATGTGTCCTAACACGCGGGCCGCCGCGTCCAACCAGATTCTCAGGTCTTTCATATCTAACCTTTTCTCTCTCTTCCCTCTTCCGTCTCTCTCCGTCTCTTTCTTCTCCCTGTCACCCCTCCACCCACACCACACAGGGTTTTCTTTTTTTCTTCATCTTCTTTCCCTCTGTGCCAGGAGGCGATGTATCTGTTCGGTGTATCGCTGACTGGTTGAGAGTGTTTCGTTTGCAGCCCTGAATGTTAAGCGTGTTCTTTTGCCTCCAATCCGCAGACAGAGGGCATTACCAAGCTAAATGCTAATCTGGCTGTCTGAGCCTTTATTCATGCGAATCTATTTCTCGCGCTCGTTTTCTCTCTCCTTCCCGCAGCCCTGGGAGACGCGTCCCTTTATATCATTACGTTCTTATATTTCTCCGTCTGTTTATCTACGTTTGCGTGGCTTTGATTTAAAGCGCTGCCCAATGGGTCGGCTAGTGTCTTCCGCTCCAGGTTGGCGCCCATGTGTTTGGGAAATGAAACGCACCCACACTGGGAGAACATGCCAAACTCGGCGTGGTAGGCACCAGAGCCATACAGAATCCAACACAGAATGTGGTTGCTGTGAGGGGATCGTGCCATGCACTGCACCAACTTCTCCATCAATCCATCCATCTTCCGCTTTATCCGCTATCAGGGTGGCGGGGGGGGTTCCCTATGCCCATCCAGGGAGAACATTTCGGGTGCTGGGCAGATACACCCAGGACAGGGTGCCAATCCAATGCTGGGCACAACCTCACTTACACAGACACACTCTATATGGGGCAATTCCATTGACTTGATCCATGTTTTTGGACTGTGGGAAGCAACCGGAGAACCCGGAGGAAACCCACATGGACACGGGGAGAACATGGAAATTCCACCCAGATGGGGATTCGAACCGGGCATCCAAATGCTGAGAGGAGAACGTGCTGACCACTAAGCCACCGTGCCGCCCCACCAACTTCTCAACAAAACCATTTACTTAAGAGTAGCATGTTCTACAGTTGAATAGTATGTTCAGATGTTCTGTAGTGTGTGTGTGTGTGTGTGTGTGTGTGTGTGTGTGTGTGTGTGTAAGCTAAACATAAATGTGTGTTGATCCACGCAACATTACGTAGATTGCAAAACAAAGCCAAGGCCTTATTGATATAAATCACCGTCAGGACTGAAAACGTCTGATGCATAATTACTCACATAAACCTGCAAAGGGCAATTTTATAGAGGTCATAAATCTGATGTTCTCCCGCTTTAAATTCAATCTAAATTTCTATGACGAGCCGCCGTCCTCTCTCGTCCATTCCACCAATGAGAGAGCAGCTGTCAGGAATTTTAAATTGCTTACACATAATAAGAGTTCCGAAATGGCCGAAAGTTTGTATTCAAACAAAGGACTTTATTGTGGTCTTGCCGCCATTGGGAATTGGGGTGGGGTAGGCTAGATTTAAATCAAAACCCTGGGCTTGGATTGGCTGATTTAAAACCTAGGGCAGTAATTTGTGATTGGCTTAGGTAGTTCGGCGCGGGAACTAGACGTAAAGGTTATAGGCACAGGTAAACACATGGAGGCTCTCTCTTCTTCAGAACACGGAGGCGTTCATAGCACCTGAAAGCTGAGGGAGGCAGACCCGCTGGCCAGCGTGAGTTACTGACAGTGACCATGAAGTTTTCTCAATGAATAAGTTGAGACGACCATTTTACATCGGCTCGTTCTTCCTGCCTTTTCAAAAATCAAAAGATCTAACACAGCAGCCCAACACTCAGCTGCTTGTAGTTTTTAGCTTGTACAATTACAAGCTGTAGTCCATCTGTGTCTCTACATACTGTGGTGCAGTCCCTTCCTTTCCACAAATGCACCATATAGCAGACTATTTGGGTGGTGGATGATTCTTCACACTGCAGTGACATCGTCGTGGTGACTTGTGTTAGTGGATCGGATACAGCAGTGCTGCGAGAAGTAATTCCCCAATCACCAAGGTCCAGCCACCGGCATCCTGCGAGCACGAAGGACTGGAGTTGCTTGGTGAAGCAATAAATTGGACAATAAAACTCCTGACACCACCATGTTCGCGTCGCCGCAATGCTGAGAATGATGCAACCACATAAATAAATCTTGTAATATGGACGTCATGGTCTTTAGTGAACAGATTAAAGGAGACTAACACGGTATGTAAAGATGCAGATGGACTACAGACTGTAATGGTAGAATACAGAGTGCATCCACGTGATAAAGAGCTGATCCGATGGACAATGCTGAACAGAAGAGGGAGAATATCGGTGTCCTCGACATCAATCAATCACAATGTATTGACTGAACTCAGGAGAACTTAATGCAGCTGTAATAACTGGATTTATTGATATTAATACCATGTTGTTATATAGAGGAGCGTGAAAGCCAGTGATCGTAAACGTCACTGATTCCTGAGGTTTAAAAACAAAACAAAACACCAACCTCACAAGGGGGAGACACTCACTGTGGACTGAGAGCAAAGGAGCTGTCCACTCCAGCACCACGGTCCATTACAGAGCACGACATGTGCATCCACACTTCATTTACCATTCCTACAAATGACTGTAATATCTGTGTTCTTAACAGTTTGCTGAATTCATCCCCTTATAATGAGCGTAATCTGGACAATTTTCCACTTACAGACCATAATTCAAGCTTTTAATGAGCCAGAAACTGTTTACTAAATATGTTTCACAGTTGTTTTACTGCCAATGAATTTTAAAGTACACTACATCGTATGTGACCAAAACACACACACACACACACACACACACACACACACACACACACACACACACACACACACATATATATATATATATATATATATATATATATATATATATATATATATATATATATATATATATCCACACATATTTATATGCAGGATATGGACGAAGCAGTTGATTTACTGCTAATGAAGTACAATTCTTCATAAACACACACATATATATATATATATGTGTGTGTGTGTGTGTGTATAGGTTTTATTTTTATGCAGGATATGGACGAAGCAGGAAGCAGTTGATTTACTGCTAAGGATCTTTAAAGTACAATACATCGTATGTGAGCATAAATACATACACACATACATATAACACATACATACTTTATTTATATATATATACATATATATATATATATAGTGTGTGTGTGTGCAATATATATATATATATATATGTATATATATGTATATATATATTGTGTGTGTATTCAGTTTTTTATTATATGCACGATATGGACAAAGTAGTTTTTTTTTACGAAGTAGTTTTTTTTTTTTTTTTTTTTTTACACCTCAGTCCCAATACTTTTGTTTATAAAGTGTATAGCATTAAAATGAACATCATCGACGTTCGCAAATTATCCACATTTAATAGAAATCAGTCTGAATATTTTATATATATATATATATATATATATATATATATATATATATATATATATATATATATATATATATATATATTAAAACATGTATAATAATAATAATAATAATAATAATAATATGTGACTGTCCCTCGTCATCTCGCGCATTGTCTCTCGGGTGCGCGCACCGGCCTCGTGCTCGCGCTTGTGCATCTTTCTCTCTGTTCTTTTGGCTTCTCTCTCTCTCTCTCTCTCTCTCTCTCTCTCTCTCTCACCCTCCCCCTCCTCCTTCCTCTCCGCTCCCTCCCATCTCTCTTCCACTTGTATCACGGTGTGCCGAGCGAAGGCGCGACGCGGACAGGCGGACAGTGGACATTGTGTTTGGGCGGTCCTGTGGTTACGGCGCGTCCCATCCTGCGGTGCTTCTCGTACATGGCGCGGGGGTTCCTGCTCGGTCACGGTTCGGCGGATTGGGCTGCGCGGGGCGGAGCGGCGGGAGCGACGCGCGGCGGCTTGCGCTCTTCGGCCCGGCGGCTCCGGTGCGCCTGACGCGCGGCTCGGATTCTCTCTGCTCCCCGAGGCGGCTCTCCGGTTCCCGCTGCGATGTTCGACGGATTAAGAGCCACTGATGGAAACGGGGGACCGGAATTTTAGGAAAAAGCAGAACCGAGCGCCGTCTTTTGGGGTTGGATTCCTGATTTTGCTTTAGTTGCTCGTTCTGCCGGGTTCACAATTATGGCTCGCTTCCATGACATTTGCTGCTGTTTTGTTATTTGGCCACATTTTAGGCTGTAAACCAAACCAGGGACCGAATTCCTGATCCTTTTGTGTCTGTATCTCTCTATCTGGCTGTGATTTCACAGCCCCGTCTCTGATTCTCTCTCTCTCTCTCAGAAGATGTTTAGATGAATAGCTGTTTGGAGTCAATAAGAGCTAAATAGACGGGCATCCTGATTCAGCGCCGCTGCCTTTGAAACATATAATAATAATAAGAGCATCGTTTTACGGTTTGGGTTGGGAACAGCTTTAGGTTTTGTTGTTGCACAACCGATCTGTTGGCTATTTCCTCCGTAAACCTCTCCCTCATTCCCACAGTCAGGCTTGGAAGGAACTGTAATGCCAACCATTACCTGAACAGAGGAGGGTGCCAGCTGGGAGACACGTGTTCTGAGGAATCGATTACATTTGATCTTCTGAAATCCCCGTTTTGATACTTCAGTGTTTGGAGATCAGCCTTCTTAAAAAAAAAAAAAAAAGCCTTTCCTATTAATCAATTCCACGTTTTGATCCAGCGTTCTGCTGAAGCCGGACGAAGAGCCAGAGTTTTGTCTTCCTACCTGGGTTGGCAGTTTTCAGACCCTGTCTAATTTCCTCCCAACGCCACCCACCCACCCCCACCCCACCGCCGGCTTCCTGACCCCACCTGCGCCGAGGTGCCCCGTTTTCCGGCTTGCTGTGGTCCCTTAAATTTACAAATATTTATTTCCTATACGTCAAGAGGAAAGGGGGTCCCCCTTTCATAGAATGCGGCAACATGGGTCTCTTTGACCGCGGAGTTCAGATGCTGCTGACCACGGTGGGCGCCTTCGCCGCCTTCAGTCTCATGACCATCGCGGTTGGCACGGACTACTGGCTCTATTCGCGAGGAGTGTGCAAAATAAAGACTAACAACGAGAACGAGACCAGTAAGAAAAACGAAGAGGTGATGACGCACTCCGGACTGTGGAGAACCTGCTGTTTAGAAGGTAGGTCTTCTAGGGTTCCTTGTCTGAGGTTGTCACTCGCAGATGGCCAAGACACCCCCACCCCCCCGTATGATAAGCCTTCTGCATGTGACATGTCCTAAACGCTGATTATTTTTAACTGCACCCGTTAAACGGGACTCATCTGCATGACACGTGATCATAGTGACCTCATCACGGTTCACCGGCCTCCGACTCTGATGAGCATGGTGCTCCTGCATACGTCCCACCGCATCCAGATGCGTCTCCATGGCCCATATTGCTGAGAATCCGGTGCATGTGTGCCGTAGATCCCACATCTGCTCCGTGGAACATGGCTCCTATTCGGGCCTCGCGCTCTCCTTCCCGATTTGTATGCAGATTACTGCCTAATTTTCCTCAGCTGAACAGCCTGTTTTCTCTGTTCTTGGGGTTCAATTAAGGGTGTCTGACATCAGATTCAATCAGGGAACGACAGCAGCACCCTCCTCATATTATCCGGAGCGAGCGACACAGGCCGGGCTCAACTGTCAGAACATCTGATGCCTCGCTCGCCCAGTGAGTGGGAGAGAAAGCGAAAGGGTGGGAGGTGAAAATCAGAACAAAATGTTACCAGCTGTTTTTTTTATTTCCTTTTTTTTTTCGGGCTTCGCCCGGCACCTGGGCCCGCTCACACCTGTTGTGAATTGGATTGGCGGCGAGAACTTTTCGCCATCGTAGATCTAAGGCGTGGAACCGATAAGTGAAAGAGCAGAACTTTGGACTTTCAGTGCAATGAGGAGGTCGTAAACGGTACGGTTCAGGATTAGGACACAGCCCTTAATCAGTCAGCATTTGCGGTTCAATTCAAAGGGAAAACATCAGGCACCTAGAAATGCATTTTGGGCAAGTGTATAGTTTCCAGCGGCACAGTGGCTCAGTGGTTAGCACGTTCACCTCTCAGCACGAGGGATTTCCGGTTCGAATCCCCATCTGGGTGGAGTTTCCATGTTCTCCCCGTGTCTGCGTGGGTTTCCTCCGGGTTCTCCGGTTTCCTCCCACAGTCCAAAAAACATGGATTAAGTTAATTGAATTCTCAAAATTGCCCCAAATAGAGTGTGTCTGTGTGAGTGAGTGTGTGCCCTGCGATGGATTGGCGCCCTGTCCTGGGTCTATCTGCCCAGCGCCCGAGACGTTCTCCCCTGGATGGGCATGGGGAACCCCACCGCGACCCTAATAGAGGATAAGCGGGAGATAATGAATGAATGTATAGTTTCCAATATTGTGGCAACACTTTGGGGAAGGCCCAATTTCTCAGCCACCAAAGTCATGATTGGAAGAGTGTGATGTGGGAGAACTCGAGCCCTCACAGAGCTCTTACTTTAGCACCATCCACCTTTGGGTTGAATTAGAATGGAGAACCTGAACGTTCTGTTGTGTTTCCAGTGTTTGCAGAATAGTGGAATCTGTCAAAACTGCTAACAGGCTTTAGGGATGTCAGTAGAGCCCCTGTAGGTGTCTCAATACTTTTTGTCAGTAACTCTGACTCTGTTTAAGGACTGAACTCTGCCAAATAAGATCGGAACCTCATTTGAGGTCAGTTTGTTTAAAAAGGGTTTTTTCTCTGTTTTTTCAGATTTTAGTTGTGTTTTCTTAACTGTTCTCATTTTGGGTTTCCGCTCTGACGATCTCTGTTGCAGCAGCATAGACGTTCCTGACCGAACTTGAGATGATGTGAAGTAGCAGCTTATTTAATTTGCCTTTTAAAGTAACTCTGCTCGACCGTGTGGCCAAAAGTATTGGGACGCCTAGACGTGACAATTATAGGAGCTTTAATGACCTCCATTTTTGCGGCTTTCCTGCTTTTGTGAAGGGTTTCTGCAAGATTTTGGGGGTTTAGCTCATTCACTCAGAATGATTCTGTCTCTGAATACTGTACACTCATGTTCGGGGAATAGGCCTGGGTCACGATCGCTGTTCTGTTTCATCCCAAAGGCATTTGATGGAGTCCTTGTTCTTGGCCAATCATGTTACCAAACTCGCATAAGGACATATTCTCAGCCCATCCTTCGTGCAACTTTTCGTCTCTTAACAGAAAACCATCATCAGTCGTCGGAAATGCATAACTACGTGCTTTAATATCTTCAGCTGTGGAGGTAGAACTACATTAAACATCTGCATTTAATGCTTAAGAGGTTTCCAACTACTTTCGTCCATATCTTTCGAATCCCGTGTCTTGTCTTTCCGAGACCCTGACCCCGTCAGGCGGCCATAACCCGGCGATGAGGGTGCACTGTGACGGTTACACTCTCCCTCTGAAGTGATATCAGGGTAATAATCCATACACCTGATCCACGGTATTCTTCTCATCAGCTTTGCATATCTGTCTTCATCTGAGTCAGCGAGTTGCATCCACAACATCTGCTCGATATCATTTCCATTGGTAATGGCCTGTCCTGTTCTAACTTATGGCTGGATCCGAATCAATAAAGCTTGACCTACAGTTAACTCCTGGCCCTAAGGTTTGCAGTGCTGAGCGCGGCACTATTGCCATGAAGTATTTACATTCCGGCCGTGCGGCTTATGAGCAGCCTGCTGGTCTTAACTAGTGCATGCACTTACTGTATGTGGACAAAAGTAAGGGGACATACCTCACCATTCCTCAGGTATTAAAACCAAGCACTTAGTCCGGCATTTAGGACAAACGCGTGTCCATTTGGTGTCCATGTCATGATGCGACTGGCATAAAACCGATCAGGTTAAGGGTAAATAGTTCTCGCGATGCTTCAAATACCCCCCCCCCCCCCGCCCAAAAAAAAATTTAATAATTAAAAGCGCAGGAAACCCGAAACTGGTGCAGATCTCACCTGAGGGAAGACATAGCCAAGTATTTTGGGGAGAAAGTACTATTTTTGGTGCGTAGAACATAATGAAATGCTTTTTGAATCTCTATGTGTATTGAGTTGCCATTCATACATCATCGTAACACCGAATTGTGTGTGTGTGTGTGTGTGTGTGTGTGTGCTTACTGATACCATTATCCTATGCAACGTTTTCAGGCATTTCACAATAACATAAAGGCAGAGCGTATCGTTCCGGGCAGATTCCCATAAACAATTTGAAACCTATAAAGCGAGATTGTATTTGCGTCGTCTACGGTTTCTACACGCATCTGCAACAAAGTGGATCACGCATCCAGTTGCCACTTTATAAGGTATCCTTCTTCAGTACCTAATAAACTGGCACCTCGGTGTACATTACTGGCGATTCAGAACTTTGGAACGCTCTGTCAATGTGCTGGGATGTTGTTGTTGTTATTACTGCTGAGACTGCAGGATATTGCTTTGCTCCGAGCCGGCGGTACGAGCATTAAAGTTTGAATATCTTCCCCAGTGCCTGGGCATCAGCCTGGACCAATGGTTTTTTGTGCTATCTTGTGTTTATTCGTGTTAAATGATTATTAAAAGCTTTTTGATCTGATTATACGGATCGGCTTCTTCCCATTAGGGGGCACTACAGCGGAGACGGTCTGCATATTTAACCTGCACTAAAGCCTTAATGCCTCTAATGTACCACTCAGCATATCTGTGGAAGGTGGGAGAGAGCTGACGCCCCCCAAAATACTCACAGAGGTACAGGGAGGACATTGTGATTCGAACCCAAAACCTTTTTGCTGTGTGATGTCACCGCTCACTGCTGCACCTCTGTAGTCTTGCTGCAGTCCAAACGGTCCATTGTTTCGTTAGGTGTCACGCTTTTTTTTGGTTACGAGGGCTGCAACCTCCGCACACCACTCCTACAGGAGCTCTCATGACGTTCCACTCTAAATTGTTGCATGCTTTAGAGATAGAAGGCTGCTTTATTTATCACAAAAATAAATTTAGCAGCCAGTAGCGGGTAGGTAGTAATAATAAAAAAAAAAACAGCATAGTTGTAATAAAATAATAGAATATGAAAAATAAGAAAACAAGAGAGTACATGCAGGTAAGATGAGCCAGTGCAGTAAAGGAACAATAAAGAATGAGGAGAGCTGATGCACCATCTCCATTCTAATTCATTCCTTAGGCATTGGATGAGGTCGAGGTCAGCGTCATGAATCTGGAACAGGAAACGACCTTCTCTTTAAGTTTCTTTAAGTGTTTCTACAAAGCTGGAAGCTCACAGTTGTACAGTTTTGATAAACCTGAGGCAATGAGACTCAACAAAACGCCTGGGTTTAGTGATTTTCGGGCGTGGCCCGGGACATTTTTTATTGTAAAATAAATCTCAAAGGGATGCTTTAATGCATCACACACTCGGTAGGAACTCAAAATCCAGTCTGTCAGGGCTGAATCTCAGACTGATCTTAATTATATTTTGTCTAAGAAGATTTATTAAAGGGGCGGCACGGTGGCTTAGTGGTTAGCATGTTCTCCTCTCAGTGCTAGGGATTCCCGGTTCGAATCCCCATCTGGGTGGAGTTTCCATGTTCTCCCCGTGTCTGCGTGGGTTTCCTCCGGGTTCTCCGGTTTCCTCCCACAGTCCAAAAACATGGATCAAGTCGATTGAATTCTCCAAATTGGCCCATTATAGAGTGTGTCTGTGTGAGTGAGTGTGTGCCCAGCGATAGACTGACGCCCTGTCCAGGGTGTATCTGCCCAGCGCCCGAAACGCAGACACACTCTATGTGGCAATTTGGAGAATTCAATTGATTTGATCCATGTTTTTGGACTGTGGGAGGAAACCGGAGAACCCGGAGGAAACCCACGTGGACACGGGGAGAACATGCAAATTCTACCCAGATTGGTATTCGAACCGGGAATCCCCAGCGCTGAGAGAAGAACATGCCAACCACTAAGCCACCGTTATTATTATAATAATAACGCAGTTTTATGAGATTATTGTTGGTTTCTTATTCTTGCTACACGAGTTATCTATCTGCGATAACGGCTCTTTCTACTGCATTTCTGCAAAATAGGATGTTTTTATCGCCATAAAATAGTTATTGACGGGTGGATTGATTCAGACGGAGCGTTACTGAAGGCCTCGGCGTGAACTGCACGGCACCACGGCCCAGACTCTGGCACCGTGATATAGCCTTTAACCAATAGTATTAATATTTATGACATTTGTTAAACACACTGTCTTCCATTATAGATCCATATCAGAAGCAGACTGTTGTATTGAGCCGCTCTCTAATTTTATAAACTTAATGGAGGAATAAAAATGAGCCCAAACCCAAAATTGGCTAATTCCTTCAAACTCCTTGCGATCGTCCTTGTACTTGTTTCCGAGTTCCATTTATAAACACTCCAGCGAGGAATCAATCTGATAGCCAGGGAGCCAAGTGGCAGTGTTGGTTAGAAGGAGAGAGAGAGCGAGAGAGAGAGTGTGTTTGTGTGGAAAAGCCTATTATGTCGCTGTGTGATTGACCGTCTGTGAGAACCAGACGAATCGTCTAACTCTGACCCGCTTGCCTTAAGGACGGGGTGCGAGTGTGTGTGTTTAAGTGAGATAGGGGTGGCAGTGATTCTATGCTCTTTCACTGAGAGGGTATTTGATCGTCTCACTTATCTTGTCTCACTTTCTTTATCTGTTTGATTTCCGGTCTGCGATTTCCACCCCTGAAATTGAGCTCACCTACCAAAATGACCCCCCGCCCCCCCCCCACACACACACACCACCCACCACCCACCTCACCCCACCGCCCGACCTGTCAACCAACCGAGCCGGCTCGCTGTGTTCCTCTAATTGAACCGGAGCTGACCTCTGACCACGAGCTCTCCGGATGACAACATGACGGCGCGGGAGTTCCCCCCACGGACTTGGCCTTGTCAGAAGCGCGATTCGGACGCTGTCTGAACGCCGGCCTTTCCACTTCGAACCGCACAAGCGGCCCATTCTTCTTGTTACGAGGGCTTTCCTGTGTATGCGTGTGATCGGCAGGATGATGGGACCTCCCGAGGAGCCCTGCGGTGGCTGTCGGAAGCAGTTGGTTACGAGAGGATCTGCCCGGGTTCCGCTTTTTGTCTGGGTTTTGGAGAGCCTCGGCCCCGCCCTCGCATTTCACATCAGCCTCATAGCAGGACACAACACATGGATGTCAGCTGTATTGATTCATGGATTTTGTGTGTGTGTGTGTGTTTGTTTTAAAACTATGGTTCTGTACCAGTCTAAATAGATATCTGGTCAGACTGGATCACTGGTCTGCTGTGTGATTCTGTCTAGACAGTAGTACTGCGTGTGTGTGTGTGTGGGGGGGGGGGGGTCCAATAATAGCACTTAAGTGCAACCAAGCATTACTTAATGACCACCAAGGTCACAGATTGTAATAGGCATGTAATATTAATGCCGTATACGAACAATTTATTATGGTTTTACTACAAATCTCCGGCGCCCAGCGGAAGCAGCAACGTGTGTACACCGTGAGAGATGACACACAATGCTGTCAATGGTGAGAACCAGGCCTGTGCTAATTTGCTAAAGAACATTTTATTCAAACAGCATCCGATCACCTCTCAGATGTAGATCAGTCCTCTAGAAAAGTGTTTGGAGTGTATGTTGGAACTTATGAGCATCTTTTAAGAAGGTCAGACCCTGATGCTGGGGATGTGGATGAGACGATCTGGATCGCAAGCCCCGTCTAGTTAATGTCAGGGTTCTGTTTTAAGGAGTAAAGCGCCTTCCCCAATCCGTTCCACAGAGCTGGAAGCACGTCCAATCAAATGCATTGATGTTCTCAACTTGTGATTGATAAGATCCAGAATTAGTGATGGATTAGTGTGTTTCACAACAGGAACTGATACCATTTTATACACGGTCACTTTATTTAGACTCTTTCTCTCTCTCTCTATATATATACAGGTATATATATATATATATATATATATATATATATATATATATATATATACCTGTCAATTAGATGTCAATTAGGTTCATATATATATATATATATATATATATATATATATATATATATATATATATATATATATATATATATATACACATAGATACGGGCGGCACGGTGGCTTAGTGGTTAGCATGTTCTCCTCTCAGCGCTAGAGATTCCTGGTTCGAATCCCCATCTGGGTGGAGTTTCCATGTTCTCCCCGTGTCTGCTTGGGTTTCCTCCGGGTTCTCCGGTTTCCTCCCACAGTCCAAAAACATGGATCAAGTTAATTGAATTCTCAAAATTGCCCCATATAGAGTGTGTCTGTGTGAGTGAGTGTGTGCCCAGCGATGGATTGGCGCCCTGTCCTGGGTCTATCTGCCCAGCGCCCGTGACGTTCTCCCCTGGATGGGCATGGGGAACCCCACCGCGACCCTAATAGAGGATAAGTGGGAGATAATGAATGAATGAATGAATGAATACATAGATACATACATATCCATCCATCTATTATCTTCTGCTTTATCCTATATTAGGCACACACTCACTCACACATACACACTCTATATGGGGCAGTTTGGAGAACTCAATTGACTTGATCCATGTTTTTGGACTGTGGGAGGAAACCGGAGAACCCGGAGGAAACCCACGCGGACACGCAGAGAACATGGAAGCTCCACCCAGATGGGGATTTGAACCAGAAATCCCTAGCGCTGAGAGGTGAACGTGCCAATCACTAAGCCACCGTGCCGCCCTTATATTATATATATAATTTGTCCTTCAACATTCGTAGGCTTGTGGTTAAGGGACCAGCTTTGCAAGCTGAAGGTCTCCGGTTTGATTCCCGGTCCCACCAAATACTCTGGCTGAAGTGCTCTTGGGCAAAGCACCTCACCCCAATTGCTCCCCATGCACCATGTACAGGGCTGCCCACTGCTCTGGGAATGTCTGCTCACTTCACTCGGTGTGTGTGTGTGTGTGTGTGTGTGTGTGTGTGGGGGGGGGGGGTTTCACTGCACATGGGTTACACACATCCCTTTGTGTGTAAGTGCAGTAGGTAAAATAGTTCACTGTGAAGTGGATTTTGTATGGAACCTATACCTTTGCACGTGAGATTTAAAAGATGCTGCTTTAGGATCTTTTTTTTTATGATGCGTTTCTGGTAGTGAGGTGGCGCCGGTGAGTAAAGCAGCATTGTGAACCCAACAACACACGAAACAGCGGTCCTCTGAATCAGACTTTACAGAACATCACTGCTGGGTGCTGCAGTAGTGACACTGTGTAATGAGCTACCACAGCGAAAGTGAGAGACATAAACAAGAGTCTGACCAGCATCCACAGGCGAGGTTGGCTGCATCTGATAGACCCAAGGCCAGACACCGATGATGCTGGGGAGGACGTCCAAGGGCATTGAAACGTGGCTCCTCCACCTGACTCCTGTTCAGGGGTCCTTTAATGTCAGAGAAACTGTGCTGTAGAGGCTTAGATGTCAATTAGATTCATGTTAAATAGAACAGGCTTGCACTTTTATAGAATTCCTCTGTGTCTGAGTCTGATCGGGGGTTATGGGGGTTCGTGGGATGTTGGAGGACACTGATGCTGTGAGGGGGTTTTAGTGCAGCAGTGCTGCTGTGGTTTCAGTTCTTCTTAGAAATAATTCACCAAACAAATAATCCCTCCCCTGCGGTGGTACTATTGGGGTCCTGACTAGTAGAGAACAGAGTTTGTGCTGTAGTCCTCAAACAGATGGACTACAGTCTAGAATG
The DNA here is from genome assembly GCA_019802435.1 of Corydoras maculifer. Taxonomy (NCBI): domain Eukaryota; kingdom Metazoa; phylum Chordata; class Actinopteri; order Siluriformes; family Callichthyidae; genus Corydoras; species Corydoras maculifer. Next base: position 4,055,924 of record JAFMOD010000114.1, read on the forward strand.
GTAGAACTACAAAGTCCATCTTTACAGGACGTGGAACTGAGAACATGGACAAAAAGTGGAGCAAATAGGAGGCGTGTCCAAACTTCTGACTGGTACACTATAAATAAGGAAAGAACTGTAAAAGGCCATAAAAAGTACCTTCAGAGATCAAACACGGCATTAAAAACCCTCAATAAATAAGTCATCGCGGAGTCCGTGTTTTCGTTCTCCCTTAGCTTTACATAGAACGTCACTACTGTACCACCACCGTCCTCTTAACAAACAGAAGCGTACAAAGCAAATCTATTATTTACCGGCTGCGGGCTGTCTGCAAATGTACTTTAAATGTCCGATGAGCCAAGTGAACGAAAAAAAAAATAAAGGCGCCACGCTGAAGCACACAGATGGTACGACTTCATTTGCTCTGCTGTGTTTTGTCCCCTGTCTTCCTCTCTGTTTGCCTCCGGCATCCTTCCATCACGCCCAGCTTTTCCCTGACAGCTATCGGGAAAGTCTGTGGCTGTGGAATTGATGGAGATGAATGAAGGTGATTAGCATCCTGCTGGCATGCACCTGGCTAGGGCACGGTGCTCACCATCTCCCCACAGAGAGAGGGCATCGAGGGGCACTGGACAGACGGAGATGGCCTTGGAGAAGTGACGGAGGGGTCGACTGATGGATATGTTTAGCATAAAGAAGCTGAAACTCGTTAATGTTGCCGTGGTGAGTTTATAACGTTGACAAGTGGGGATTCTTGTCGGGAATAGCCTCAGGGTGGCACCTAGGTTTGAGAGGACGGAGACACCTGGGATGGAGAAATGGAATAGAACTGTGCTTAGTGTGTTGAGTGTCAGAGGGGGTAGTTAATGGAGCTGGATGGATGGGAGAGGACAAAATATTCAGTGGGTTTCCGAGTCAAGGCTTTAAAATGGGCCAGTCATAGCCACCAAGTACTATGGCTGAACTGCCTTTGGGCAACTCCCCTAACCTCAGTCATGGAGGGCTGCCCCTCTGTGATCTGTGTGTATGGTAAAGGTTGGAGGCACCGATGAACAGGATGGAGCCCAGGTAATCATTGTAGGCCATTTGAGTAGCTGCTTCTGGTAGAAGTCTTTATTAGGGATCTGATTGGTCCAGAGAGAGGACTGGAAATCTGTGTTTTGACTTGGTGGCTGATGGGACAGGATTCTTTTAGCCTGGCTGCTGGTTTGGTGATGCGGCTAATCTTTTCTGGGCCGCACAGCTGAGGCTGTTATTTGGCTCGATCAGTCTGAGCAGATGTACTAACTGGCCAGGCAAGAGTCCGGCGTTCAGATGGGCTGCTACCTTTTATTGTCTTGACAAAGCAGATACGGTGGAACCTCTGTCGGATATCGGCTGATTGCTTTGGATTTGATCAGCGTGCTCATGTGAGTGTAAGTGTTTAAGTTAACGCTATACCTTTGGCTCCATCATGGGACCAAAAAGTTTCCTGAGCCAGCAGCCCATCGAAGAAAAAGAGCAGAAACACGATCGAGTTGAAGAAAGAAATCGTTAAAAAATACCAAAGCGGCCTTAAGATCGCTGAAATCGGTCGCAGGTATGCAAAGATCCATTGTGCCGGAAAAAGAAGCAGAATATCAAAGTTATTATTAACTTGGATCAACCAAAAACAGCTACAGTAGATGGGAAGAAATGTGGAAGCCGTTGTGTTCACAAATACTGTATGTATAATTTCTTTGTTCTGTTTGCAGTATTAAACCATCCATCCATTATCTTCCACTTTAACCTACTAGGATCATGGAGGGGTTCCCCATGCCCATCCAGGGGAGAACGTCTCGGGGGCTGGGCAGATACACCCAGGACAGGACGCCAATCCATTGCTGGGCACACACTCAC